>CH002910.1:66378-83799 GCA_000149265.1 Ciona savignyi | reverse complement strand
ATTGATATCCATCGTGATTGGTTGGAGCGAATGCTACCCAGCTACATTTCTATTCACACTGTAGATTCTTCTTTGTGGGTGACCTGCAACTCCGCCCAGAAATCAGAATAACACTAGGTTTGCGTTAATATCTCTTAACTCGAATGTCTATTTGTCTTTTATCAGCTTAACGCGCACAATTTCTTTTTCTGTCTTTAATGGCGGTTTTCTATAAATAAAACAAATACAATCAAAATATCGTCAGGAAATCACTGTTTAAAAGGTTAACATAAAACTTACCAACTGATTAGTGATTATCTTGCAGGTAAGTATTGCTAAAATTCAGTATCAATTGTTTCGTGGTTCGGTACTAATACAAAAACGGAAAATATAACGAGGAAACGAAGCAATAAAGGAGGCGTGTTCTTGACGTCACAACCTTGGGATTGCCCGATCTAAAATCAGGGGCAATCGGGACGTCGCACCAACAGCATCAAACGATGTGAACTTTACGATATACAGATGTTATACACACGTAACTAGAAATAACCAACTATCAGGCTAAACATCATATTATGTTGTATATTTGTCGCTAAAACATCTCATTTTAAATCCTTAGTTGAAATAGTGTCTTATAAAATTATAACAACTTCTTGATAATCAACAATTTATATTGATATTAACACAATCTACCATGCAGAAACAATTTAATCAACTGTGGAAACGATCAAACACGAAGCGGCTGTGACAAGCGGGTGGTCGACGATACTTCCTGGGGTTCCTGTAAAAGGGGTAGACAGAATCGGTGATGGTTATTTTAATCTAAACGTAACTTGTTTTAAATGACATATTATCGACAATTTGAATTTGAAATTCATGACCTGTGTTGGGATTTCCTGTACAAAGTATAAACATGAGGATGCAGACAATTGTGTAATTAATATTTATTATAATTTAAATAAAATCTGCAGAAAACCTAAGAACCAGCTTTTGCGGAGAAAAGTATCAAAGAGAACGGACATCAGTGGAGACGAAACAAGTATCCCGTGTTCCCTGCTGGGCACCCGTGGATTGATACGTTGTTCCGTGGTGATTATGTCAAATGTCCTCTGTTTGTTATTTAAGATCTAAAAGAAGTCATTACCTTAAATAACTTTAAATATTGATGGTGACTTTAATTGCAAACCATCACGTAAAAACTACTAATTGAACAAGAGAAACGCTGAGAGAGTCTTGTAGCGGGGAGCGAGTAGGGATTCGAGCTTGATTTCCCGGTTTAAAGTTAAAGGTTGTGCTTGTTCTATTGTACGAATAATATTTTTGATAATAAATAACTTTAGTATCGGTGTAAAATGGGTAATTTGTAATTGTCAGTGCTAAATAAACTTATTTTTTACCATTCTATGCAGAAAACTACTTAATCGACGAATGCGTGAAAACGACGAAGACGACGCGTAGAGGCAAGCGATTCCTGCAGAAGCTTCAAGCACAAAGTATGAGAAGCTGAAATGGAACCGGAAGAACAAGCCGCGGTAAGTTGGTTGGTTTATTTGCTTGAGTTGATTAATAATTTACCAAGTCCCATATGTTATACATGAGGCCGACATACATACATGCAATATACACCGTTTGAGCTAAAACTTCGAAGCAATAATTTTGAGCGTGTTTAGACTATGTAACCACCGAAATTCCCAACGAAAACTTCAACACGCTGTTTATGTTATGGCACAATTTAACCCGGGAACGGATGTTACATGTAAACAATGATTATCTTAAACGTATTTTGACGTAGTTGTTACAATCACGTGCTAGTGCATCTATCCTACTAAATGTATACTCGATTGATACTTCTGTATTAACATGTGGCAAAATAAATTATATTTTGTTTATTGTACATTAGGAGAATGAATTAACATAATGCGATTTAAACTTAGTTCTTATTTCTAGTAAGTGTCGTTGAATTTCGCCATTTATGTAACTACGGTTGTTCTACATTCTTCTTACCAAATAACGAACACGTGGAATATGTTAATGTATATCTAGCAAAACGAGGATTCAGAAATATACAGCAAGTCCAGAATTGTTGTGTTTTTAATCTTGTTTCAGTCATTAAAATGCGACTGAGTAAATATGATAAATACTCGCTTGTACACTATTCACTTTTGATTTCTTATTTTACTGGGATAATTAATAATCTTTGAAGTATATTTTATAAAGCTAGTCAACGTAGACTATAGTAGAAAGCATAATATGAGAATAATAACTTAAAAGTTGAGGAGACACCGAAAACATACAATACGGTAATAATAATAATCGGCAGAAATCAAGTTTTAAGTTATTATACTTTTTTTATGCTTTTTACTATTTTTGTGTTAAACTATTGTGTAGTCCTATTTGTATATCGGTAACTTAAAAATTGAATGTTAACAAACGGCGGCAGAAAACTTGACGATTTAGCTAAATCGCTCAATAAATTGATTTTTTACAAACGGCGTCCCATCGGTTGCAGCCGAAATATGTTGGGTTAAAGCTTTCCACAATGGTCACGTGACGAGAGGCAGATTGTTGTTATTAGGACAGCAAAGAAAATATTGTCCCATCTCTTACTACTTACATCACACCTTTTCAGTATTCAGTTTTAAACCAGCACTATTAATACATTTTACACACTGTGATATAACAATACATATGTATACTGTAGAGTGGACAATAGTCATTCATTATGATCACACAACAGTGGATATTGTTGTGGTAACAAATGCATATAAAAGATAATAAACCACAATTAATCGGTTTGAATTCATGTTTTACCTAAATTAATTTCCCTAAATAAGGCAATTTAGATATCCGATAAATCTCTATACCGACCCCATATACAGACACATGGGTCTATAATACCCCGTGGCAACGCCAAATAGACGACAAAGTACAGACTTTTTCATAAGACGCTAAGTTGAGGTAATATTTTCTTCAAAGGTATAGCATGTCTTCTAAGCCTAATTCCGTTGAATTTTTAATTAAATCTATTCCGCCAGTAGCTTACAGTAAACAGCTAACTTTGTTACAACATGGGTGTATAAAATAACCAAAAGTCACGATGCGTTTCCTCAGGTAACTAAATTGGCTTCTTCGGAAAACGCTGATTTTCCAAGCTATTACCGAAGTATTTGTTTTAATACTTATGTATTGTAGCTACACTTGAATGCAAGTTTACACATTTTTAGTAATATTTATTAGTTTTGTAAAGGAAAAACACTAAATAATTACCAGTTTGGCACACTCGGCAGGAATAGCGAAACAAAGTGTCATCCACATGGGCAGAGCTCTGTATTAACCGTTTAGAGCATAAACCTATGGCGTATGAACAAAATGGGTTTAAAAAATGGCGGTGGCTAACACGTGGTTGATAATATCTAGTGTTGTTTAAACTTAAAATATAGAAAGCAGTAAAGAATATAAAAAATGAATTTCAGGTCGTATTTTTGAACCTGTTCCGTCGGACACGCGTAGCACAATATTTACTTGTCCAATACATTAATTCGCATATCCCGAGCAGCTGGACAAGCGTGGTGAGCCCTGCAGGGACAAAAGCGGTATCAACCACTGGCATGGAAGTCACAGTTCTTATTACCATGCTTAATTTAAGTTTGGTTGTTTTTTTCAACTGATTGTCTTTGGAACTGACTTTTCGTAAACTGTCCCATATATTTAAGAACCGGTTCCTATAGGGCAAAAATATAAATAAAATTGATTGACACATATCGCACACGACTGGTCTAATACGGCGTTCTTCTCGTCACTGATATTGAACAGTTGAACTTTGGAGTCTGCTGTTGAAGTGTTTGTTAAACTATGGTGGGCTAACGTACTTGGTAAACACCATGTTTTTCTACACAATCAGTAAGCAAGCCTTGGTTCAATAATTGCGCTGCGTGCGCTTATCGTACCACCTGCTGCAGGTCTCGTTATCCTGTTAAACCGCCCTATGCTTTAAACCAATACAAACCAATTTTATTTTGCAACTCCTGTATACAATAATGTAGACCAATCAAACTGAAGTTTAAATTAGCTAATTGAATCGACACATTTAAGAGAATAGTCCTATTCAAAAGCAAAGCGCAAATATTAAAGTATGGCGACAAATGTATGAGAGAAGTAAACTTTACTAGCGTCAGTTAACTATGTACGAATCACTTGTTACGGTAAATGCTCTGTTGCTCCATCTTCCGGGCGCATGTTCGCACGTCCATTCCTCGCTTCAAGATCTGCGTTGCATGCGCGTGTCGTGTTATCGCCTGTAGGGTCCGGTATCTAGTTAACTAACTCTATGCTGTTGTATTTAAATGGTATTATGAATCCGTTCTGATACGGATGTATTCAAATGGCGAGGAGGCTTTTTATTCTGTTATTTATCGCTTTTGACATAATTTTATAGTCGACGTTTAAACGTTTAACAGGGTGATCGGGCGATAATTAGTTGCTTGAAATAAATAAGTCTTTGTTAGGATTTATGATTAGTGTGATCAAGCCGTGTTTTTGCGTTTCTGCCAGTGTTCTGGTTAGTTCCATTAAGTGGAGCGAGCGTATGCATAAAATAAGACTTTAAGTCAGGCCAAAATATTTTATAGAATTCTGCCGGTTAACCATCGTTGTCAGGTGACTTGTTGTTAGGTATGCTACCTAGAACTCTACGACACTCTGCTTCGGTTAACGCATGTTCTATGTTATAAGCGGTATATTCGTCCATACAAGGTGTTACTTCCGCGGGTGAAGTAACGGGGTTGCTTTGGTTTGAAAATAACTCGTATCGAATAAAAGAACAGACAGTTTGTTTCCTCGAATTATAATTTGCGATCAGAGTTCAAACGGATACAGATGCGGAACGGACGGAGCAGGGACGATATGGGGGTGATACAGGGACGATATGGACAAAGATGATACGCAGTGGGGATGATACGATTTTCTGTAAATTAAAAATAAAGGGACCAAAATCAATAATTGACGGGTGTACGTATGAAATAGTAAACAATTACACTCACCAAACTTTGGCTTTAGAACCGGAACGGAAAAATACGGTATCAGATAAAATTACTGTGCTGCAGTCTGTACGGTGACTAAATCAAAAAGAAAGCATGTTCTAACACGCGGTCGGGTATGGATATTGTCACACAAACTACCATTGTGACGTAATTTGGTTGTGGCGCAATTTATGATTTATAATAGACATCAAATAAACATAATGGGTCGAGAAATCTTACATCCTCCCCCGCCAAAAATGGAAAAATGCGTCATCAGAGCAGTTTCAATTTTTTTACACTAAGAAAAGATTCGAGGCACATTTTTAACAAAGGAAGAAACAACTATACCCAATATATACAGTAGGGCGTAGCCAGGTCATGGGGCGCTCCTCTCTCGCTCGCTCACGATCACGCAAAGTTTTGCGATAGGCCGCTTCATTAACCCAGCGGCAGTCTTCACTTCGACGCTTCTAACGATCCCATGTTTGTCGTGAAACAAGGTGTTCACGCGGCCCAGAGGCCATTGTCCTCGAGGGGCGGAATTGTCCACAAGGAGTACAACATCTCCTTCAGCAACATTGTCCTTTTGCTCGTGCCATTTCTGTCGAGAGATTATTGATCGGGGGTACTCTTGGATCCAGCGTTTCCAGAACTCGTCAGCATTACTGGACAACTCGGTAGCGTCGTCGGGCGTAGCAATCTGTACTACGTGTTATTGTCGGTGGCGGAGTAATTGTAGGGTTGATTTTTAAAAGGTGATTGGGTGTCAGCGGTAGGTCTTCTCCGATCTCCAGCGATACTTGTGTAAGCGGTCCGGAATTGACAATGTCCTCCACTTCAACAAGCAGGGTATGTAGAAGGTCATCATCGAGCGGCTTGCCCTGCAGTAATGCCTGCAAAATAAATTTCACGGAACGGATCAATCGTTCCCAAGCCCCACCAAAGTGGCTTGCAGCTGGTGGGTTAAATTTCCAGATTATATTTTTCTGTCTCAGGTAGTCGCCGACTTGATTGCGATTCCATTCTTCTATACATTCTCGAAGTATCCGCTCGCAGCCGACGAAGTTAGTGCCATTGTTGGAATACAGGTGAGTGACAGGACCTCGTCGGGCCGTAAAACGTCGCAGGGCATTTATAAACGCGTCGGTAGACAAGTCAGTAGCGACTTCTAGATGGATGGCGCGAGTAGTCATACATATAAACAGACATCCATACCGTTTTACTTCACTTCTCCTTAACTTGGTCAGCAGCGGGCCAGAAGAAGTCCACTCCTGTGTGAGTGAACGGTGGTTCCTCAATTTGCAGTCTTGACGGCGGGAGATCAGCCATGATCTATCTTTCGGGCCTTGCAGCTCTGTGTTGGCACAGTAGGCATCGGGACAGGATACGTCGGGTTACAACTCTAGCATTTTGCACCCAGTAGCGCTGAAATAAAATGTTTAGAGTGTGATTCATACCAGAGTGTGCAGCATCAACACTGTGGCAGTGATCGATGAGTAAGTCAGTAAGGTGGCAGTTATCGGGGATAATGACAGGGTGGCGTGCTTTGTAGTCAAGACGTGCATTGTCCAATCTACCTCCAACGCGTAGAATGCCATCATTGAGAATAGGGTTCAGTTTGTAGATCGGTGATGTAGAAGGCGGATGTCGGGTCGATTGCATGCGCATCCAATCGGGGAACTCCCCGACGTTGTACGTATCGCACGAGGGCGCTCTCAGCAGATCGAAGCTCCTCGGCGTCAATCGGCGATGTCGGAATTTTTGCGGTGTCCTTCTTTACCTTGTTCTTCAGGTAAGCACACAAACGGAGAATCCAGGACGTGCTTTTCTTTAATCGATGCAGGGACGAGAAATAACGGATGAATTTGTCCGTGGGTGAGCAGTTGGTAGCTGTCAGAAATACAGATTCGGGTTTTGGCACGTCAAAACTTCGGTAGATTTGCTCCGTTGGTTGTGGCCGTAAAAACGTAGTAGGCCAGTCTTTAGCGGGACGGTGTAGGAACTTAGGGCCGGAATGCCACGTTCCTGTCTTCATCAGGGTCCCTGCCGTCGTTCCACGTGACGCTTGATCAGCTGGTTTCAGTTTCGTAGGAACATGTCTCCAGTCGTGCACGCTTGTGTATGCTTCGATTTGAGAGAGGCGGTTTCGAGAGAAAACCGGAAAGTTCTTGCAGTCAGAGAAAAGGCTTTGTAGAACAATTGTCGAGTCCGTCCAGTAGATACACGGGCAATCGTCCAGTCCGAGTTCCCTTTTCACGGTTCGCGATAATTTTACGGCGTCAAGTGCAGCTTCGAGCTCCAATGTGGGGATTGTGTGCTTACCAGAATCGCAGAGAAGAGACTTTCCCATGACGAACGAACAAGTCGTGTTGTCGTCCTCTAAGGTGGTTCTAAGGTAGCATACGTAACCACGGGCGGCGGTAGATGCGTCTGCAAATACATGAAGCTGTACCCTGGGCGTCGGATGACGGGCTTCTGGTTTGAAGCACCGAGGAATTCTAATGCGGGTCAGTTCATTAAGACTGTTGCACCAAGCTTTCCATCGCTCGAGCTCAGTACCAGTAACCTCGTCCCAGTCGAGTTTCATCAAGCAGAGATCTCTGTAAATAAGTCGGGCCTCCAATACAACAGGGGCAACAAAGCCTAATGGATCGAAAAGTGAATTGGTAACGGAAAGCATACCTCGTCGTGTCAGCGGTTTTGTCGGGATAGTAATGTCGAATCTGAACTCGTCGTCTTGGACGCACCAATTGATTCCTAGAACACGTTCATGTACCTATCCTCCTAGCGGAATATCTTGAATCACCTTTGCTTGATCATCGGCCGGAACGGATTCCATCACAGCGACACTAGTGGATAGCCACTTCGTCAGTTTAAAGCCACCCATTGAAAGCAGATTACGTAAATCCTTCACCAGTTGGATGCCGGCTTGATTATCAACGGCGGTTACGAGGCAGTCGTCCACATAAAGGTTATTCTTTACAACTTCGGCCACTCGTGGATGAAAAAACTTGCCAAATTCTTTGGCGGTTTCGCGCAGGCAGAAAGTTGCGCAGCACGGTGATGAGCGGGCGCCAAACAGGTGCACTTTCATGCGGTGCGGAACGGGTGATTTGGTCAGGTCGCCTCCTGGCCACCACAAGAATCTCAGAGCGTCACGATCCTTTTGGGCAACCAGAACTTGATGAAACATTGCTTCTATGTCGGATACGATAGCCACGCGTTCTCTGCGGAATCTCATCAACACCCCTACCAGCGGGTTCACTAAATCGGGGCCCTTCATCAGCTTGTCATTTATAGATTGTCCTTCGCATTTCGCCGCACAGTCATACACGATACGAACCTTACTTGGTTTCTTTGGGTTAATTACAGGGTGATGCGGGAGGTACCATAACTTGTTGGTAGTATTCACTTCGTCCTCTGGCACTACTTCTGCGTACCCATTGTCCAACATCATCGTCATGTATTTCGTATATTTTACGGAAAAATCGACATCTCTCGCCAGTCGCTTCTTCAAACTTGATAGTCTGCTCCTTGCCATTGGCAGGCTATCCGGTAAAACGGTGCTGTCGTCTTTCCATGGCAGCGGAAGTTGGTAGTGGCCTTCAACTCTTTCAATTCGGCGCGTCATTATATCGTAAGCCATGACGTCTTCTTTTGAGTACTTCATGCCTAACTTCCGACGCCTCTTGGGGCTTCGAAGCCAGCACATCAAATGTTCCACGTCGTCGGTTGCAGCAGTATCGGAGGAGGGGAACACATCACCAACGTCATTGATCAGTAAGTCCTTTATAGCTTCGTCACTTCCTGAGCCTGCTGTGACTTGAAGTAAGAATCTGGCTGCACCCTCTACGTTCGGCGAGTTGTCCAGCGACGGTCCTTTTAACAGCCAGCCTAGGGGGGTCCGGATAGCGTCAGGCGGTCTCGGATGGATTTGGTGCGAAGCGACTTTCCAGGCACCGGTGTGCCATTGCGTTGTCGTTGCCGATCAACAGCATCACTTCACCATCGGGAATTTGTGGCAGGTCCACTCCACGAAGGTACTTATATCGGTTTAGTTTATTGGGTTCTGGAATCTTGCTCGGTGTAGCGGGAATTAATGAGCGCAACGTCCTTAATGAGCGCAACGTCGGGCAGTTCAAGCTCTTCGCCGCCAGCAAGCGGGAGAACAGTTAACGAGACGGAAGTCGTTTTAACATTAATCGGTTCGGAAGTAGTCATTGTACACAGGTCAAAGTTCGCGGCGCGACCAGTCGGCGTAATTTGTAACTGATCGGCCAGTCGACGGTCACAGAATGTACGGTTCGCTCCGGAATCGAGAAGAGCGTACACTCTCGTCTCTTTGCCTCCGCTTCTAACACGTACGGGTACAATGTCTAAATATGCGGAAGTCGGTATCACTGGTGTTTTTCTTAGCGCTAAGCGAGTGCATGCATGCTTTAACGGTCGTGTTGCTCTCAATTCGGTCTGCGGGTCTGAGGATCCATCTCGGGTCATGGAGCAAGGTGTGGTGGAAGTTGCCGGTGCAACCTTCTACACTGCATTTGATTTTATGTGGGCATTCTCGCACGGAATGGCCTGCCTTTAGGCATTTAAAGCATAGGCCGCATTCCCGAGTTACGCGCTTACGTTGCTCGTACGATTTATCCTTGAAGTCGCGGCAGGCGCCAATCAAGTGTGGTTTCTTGCAGACAGGGCACTGCAGCCCGGACGGTTTCGGAGTGGGAGCGGCAGCAGTGAGAGATTCGGCAGTCACGTTCACGTTATAAGCCGACACTTTCGGTTTTCGTGCAGTAGTTACTTCAGGATTTATGGACTTTAGCAGTAAACACTTTCCATACACAGAGTTAGCTTAGCGACTCTGTTCTCTAACGAAGTTAGCAAAGTCTTTAAAAACAGCTACCGCACCTGTTTTGTCCTGTATACTCAGCGACTTGGATATCCATTTCTTTCTCAGTTCCAATGGTAGTTTGTTGACCAGCGTCGATATGAAGCCAACAGAGTCTACCGTCGATTTTACCCTTGCCTTTTCCAGGGACGCGCAGCAGTTTCGGAGCAGAACGGCCAATTTCTCCAGCGCTTCGGGGTCATCCGCGGGCACCCTCGGGAATTCCTGCAACAAGCTCTCGCACCGTCGTGCTATTATATGGGGTTGACCATATCTTTCGAATAATTCTTGCATGGCCGTTTCGTAGCCATCATTTTCGTAATTATCTACGGAGTTATGCTTAATTTTCTCACAGACGGGCTCTGTGCAATGTTGGAGTAGGTATACTAATTTTAGGTCGTATGAGTCTACTTTGTCGGCAATATGTAGCTGGTATCGGTTGACGAAGGACCAGTAGTCCATCGGATCTCCATTAAATTTTTGTACAATTGGTTTGCGTAGGAAGCGTTCACCTACCTCTTGGTGATTTACGTGACGGAGTGGTGAATCTCGTCGGATACGAGTCAGTGATAGCTGTGTACGTCGTTGTTGATTGCGCATTGGGGAGCGATCAGCATATCGGGGACGGTCGGTTCTGATGCTGTGTTGTCACGTGTTCTCTTTCGTCGTTCACCCGGATGTCGGACGGAAACGGTGGCGAATGACGTTCGGTTAAGGGAAGATGTGACAAAGCGCTGTCCTTAGGGCGCACAACGGGCGGGGCGTACAGAGTAGAACGTTGTGGTGGCTGCGCTGTGGTCGGTGATATCTCGTTGCGTGATTGTTCAGTGGATGTAGTCTGCTCTAGAAGCGGTGTCGTTGAGCCAGCATATTGGCGGGTTTGAACTTCGTTGTGTCTGGCCTCAGGAAGGGATGCTTCCTCCCATGCCCTAGCTTCAGCTTCAGCCAATTCTAGTTTTCGCCGGGATTCACGGTCGGCAATTTCCTCTGTAATTTTCTCTCTCTTTCATCAAGTTTTCTTTTATGTTCCTCTGTTTCAGCGAGCAGCTTGCTTTCCTCTTTTCTCTCTAAGTCTTGTTGTCGCGCAAGCCTAGCAAGTTTAAGCTTAACCTTGCTATCTTTTAGCTTAAAGCTGCGCATCGAGCTTGTAATGCTTACAACGCTTACTGACTCGTGTTTGTCACTGTGTGATGCGGTTGAATTAGGTGGTGCTGGTATGTCTGACTGCTTGGCTTCTTTAATGTTGTCCAGCCATTGTTCTACGCGGTCTTCTGGTTGATTATCCATGGTCGAGATGTGCGGTGACGGTGGGTTGGATCAGTTTGCTTAGTTTGAAAACGATGTTACTTCCGCGGGTGAAGTAACGGGGTTGCTTTGGTTTGAAAATAACTCGTATCGAATAAAAGAACAGACAGTTTGTTTCCTCGAATTATAATTTGCGATCAGAGTTCAAACGGATACAGATGCGGAACGGACGGAGCAGGGACGATATGGGGGTGATACAGGGACGATATGGACAAAGATGATACGCAGTGGGGATGATACGGTTTTCTGTAAATTAAAAATAAAGGGACCAAAATCAATAATTGACGGGTGTACGTATGAAATAGTAAACAATTACACTCACCAAACTTTGGCTTTAGAACCGGAACGGAAAAATACGGTATCAGATAAAATTACTGTGCTGCAGTCTGTACGGTGACTAAATCAAAAAGAAAGCTTGTTCTAACACGCGGTCGGGTATGGATATTGTCACACAAACTACCATTGTGACGTAATTTAGTTGTGGTGCAATTTATGATTTATAATAGACATCAAATAAACATTAATGGGTCGAGATATCTTACACAAGGTATGGGTAGCGAGGACAAATAAGAGGATATTTCCCTCGCGGGTGCTACTGCTGCAGCGCTTTCTTTGTATAAATTTTAATATAATTCACCTAATTTGTTTACGATTTCGACCTGATCTGTTAAGATTACATCGTTGCTTTTAAGACGAAAGACAGCCTTTGTTTCCGCATTTTGTTTTTTGAGATTTAGGAAGTACTTGGTACATTTCTCGCCCTGCTCTACCCACTTTGCACGGCTTTGGATCATTGCCCACTTAGTGCGACATTCTATAAGGTTTTCAAGCTTAGATCTCCATTTATATAGCGTTTCAGCGTTCGTTTGCGTAACCACGGGCGACTCAGTCTGCCGGGACTCGATTTTTTTAATTTCATTGTCTATAAGAAGTTGTTTTTTTCTTCAAGGATCGCTGTAGCTGGGAGCTGAATTGAATACATGCGCTACGAAGCAAGCTTTTAAGGGCACCCCAACATACGTGTGCGTTCACGTGTCCGGGAGGGTTGTTTTTCGTGGTCATGAAATAATTAATACGGCTAGCAGAGTGCAAGTTTGATTGAAAACGGGTGAATCGCTTTAACTGCGGGTTACGAGACCTAAATACACCCTCTAAACAGAGCGTTTTCATGTGTGCTAGAACGACACTGGTTGCTTTAGGTTTACTCTGTATTCCGTGTCGATGTCTGTCTAATTTAACATCAAAGGTAATGTTGAAATCTCCAATGACGTTGAAGTAGCTTGGTATATGGGTCCTCTCTTTTTTATTGTGATTAACCTCATGCCTAATTTTAAGCCGTCTTTGTCTAATCGTGGGATTATTTTAACAACTTTTCCAACATGGCTTTCAAATGCCTGCACCAGTGCGCTGTCAGGGAAATCAATTGGAATCTAACCAACCGCGATATTAATCATTTCTGACTCATAAAGCCCCTGACATTGTAGAGATCAGCTACCTTCGTCAGAATATCGGTGAGTTTCATCGCGTTGCTTCGTAAAGTACAGGTTATTAGCGCTCGCCACTTCGTTAAAGGTGGCCTTTTGTGTCATTGTTGAACAAATGCCTGCAGCCAGTTCCATGCGTCCTACTGGCAGGACCATTAATTTTGTTAATATAACCCTTTCCGGTAAATGCTCGTTGCGGGATCTTCCGTACGTATGCAAGCCAGCCCAACCCTCGCTTCAGGATCTGCGCTGCGTGCGCTTATCGTACCATCGCCTGTAGGTCCCGTTATTTTTCCCATTTACGAAAAATAACTTAAAAATAATTGTACTTCCCGTTATCCTGTTAAATCACCCTATGCTGCTGCATGTAACCTGTTCTTATGGGAACATTGATATCCGTGCATTTAAAATTGCACAAGATTATTAACATGCTAAATTCAAGTTTGCTTCTTTACTTTAAACCAGTGGTTCCCAAACTTTTTATTAGCACGACCCATATGTGCCTTAAATGATAACCTCACGACCCAAACTTCAATATTGTACTTTAAATGTTACCAATACTACTTTTTTACATGAAACAATGATTTATTACAAACCAGTCAGTGATGCAGTGCGACTGATGGAACTGAGATTTGCACTGCATGGCTCTATTTTGAGTGCACTGCGCAGCTTAACAGTACCACGATCATCGTAAGAACTAAACAACCCAAATTCAAAACTGCTTGCTTGTGCAATTTATAGTCATCCTTAAATACTATATCTTTGCCTAAAATGTACATGCTACTTTTCAGCAAATTTAGTTAGTTATTGATAAACTGAAAATTTACGTACTTGTAGAGCAAAAATGTTTCAAGCTGCTCTATTATACTACACAGCTAAACTTTCATAGAATCAAAACTTACTATCAACTCTGATAATCCACGGACCTATTCATCTCAAAAATATTTCTGTAATGAAAGTATTATGGCAAATAAGCGAACTGAACCCCACACCGCCATTGCGAGATATTACCAGATAACTGCTCTCTTCCATTAACCTAAAACTTTCATAAAACCGCTTGTGATGCAATAATCGAGGTTTAGAGACGAAGTGAAGTGAAATGCGTATGATATGATACGATAATTCTCGGTCACAAACGAATTGAATGAAATTGAAGCATAAAATAAAAAAAAATTATTTGTTTTGACAGCTTTGAATCATCTTGTCGCGACCCATTTTTAAACCCTTCGCGACCCGTGTTTGGGTCGCGACCTATACTTTGGGAACCACTGCTTTAAACTGATTGTCGTCGAAACTGATTTTAAAATATAAAATGACACTGTGCACACAAAATATCACTTGGTAATCAACGCACAATGTAAAGGCGTAAACACATTGTAAATTACACACATATAATGTACACAGTTTGAGCTATAACTGCGAGGTATAAATTGTGAGCGCGTTTAACCTGTGTAACGGCCGAACTCCGAAGCGAAGACTTTGATTCCCTGTTCATCTCATGTCCTTCTCCGTTTTAAGGCAGTAAAGTTAAACATTGCGTTGTTTTACCTGGGAATGGATATTACGTGTAAACAATGATTGTTTTAACTCTTTCCGTCCCAACTCGCCATATATGGCGGAAACCCTATATTTTATTCTCTGTAAATTTTCGTGGAGAAATATTAAAAATGCGAGGAGTGATAGCCTTTCTTTTTCAAGGCTTCGCCTCTTATTTCTATCGATTTTACACGAATTTACAAGTGACTAACTCAGCCAATAGGAGTCGCGTTAACTTGCGGAGAAGCTCTTTTTGTCAAGGAAGTCTTTCTTTACATTCTCTGTGAATTTCGTGCCGTTGAGAAAAAAAGGAGAGCGTTGGTGACGTTTTCGCAGCAGGCGTTTATGCTTCGTGTTCACCAAAGCATGAATCCAGCTGGGCCTGCTGAGCGCACGATAAAGAAAAAGGCGGCGAGACTAGCTAGTTCGGTGTGCCCTGCTTTGAAGAATATTGGATATAGTATTTGTGTTTGTTTGCTTTTGTATGCCCTTTTTACACTTCCTTCACTGTTCTTATTTATACTTTTTACTATTTTAGTTCTACAAAACTAAAAACTTCAATGCGTTTTGGTTCAATTTGTCATAATATAGTTAGAATAAAGGAAAATTTCAATTAGGAATAGTAAAAAAACTACTGAAGATACAAATACAGTTCAAATTTTCCTGAGTACAAAAACTATTAGACAATCTACATTCCAATTTTCATATCATTTGGGCATACCAATAATTAGTGAGTATTTCGTTTGTCAGTGCACCTCAAAATTTTCAAAGTCGAGCAGAATTTTCTTTACATAAAAAGTGGTGTTCACTAAAGTTTACATAATATATTCTTTATTGGAGGTAGATTCTAGGTGTGCGGTTTGTTTAAAAGAGGGATAAATTATCTTTCCAACCATACTAAATATTAAATCATAGCATAAATTTGAGAAAAACTGTGCTAATTTGAAAATGACCAAAAATTGTAAAAAACACTGCGGGACAGCATGTTTAAATTAATGCATTTGGCCGGGAGTGAAAGAGTTAAACGTATTGTGACGTAGTTGTTACGATCACGTGTTAGTGCATCTATCCTACTAAATGTATACTCGATTAATGCTTTTGTATAAACAATTGACAAATAAATTCGATTTCGTATTCCTTGTATAAAACGAGAATGAATCAACATGATGCGATTTATATTTAGCTCATATTTCTAAGTGTCATTGGTTTTCTTACCAAAATAAGTAACACGTGGAATATGTTAATGCATATCTAGCACAACGAGGATTCAGAAATATACAGCAAGTCCAGAATTGTGGTATTTTTAATCTTGTTTCAGTCATTAAAACGCGACTGAGTAAATATGATAAACAATCGCTTGTACACTATTCACTTTTGATTTTATTAATTTACTCTGATCATTAATAATCTTTGGAGTATATTTTATGAAGCCAGTCAGCTAAGACTGGTTGCAGCCGACATTTGTTGAGTTAAAACTTTCCAACATCTTTACGTGACGAGTGGCAGACTGTTATTAGGGCATCCTTAAATCACCCGACCTGTCTAAAAAGTTCCGCTTACATCGAGCTGTGTTACGATTTTAAAGCCGCTATAAACGGACTGTGTTACTAGCGAGACAATTTCTTTACATAGCGTCACATCACGTGACGCAAAGGCGATGTAAACAGTAGTGCTTTCGTACCAGTTTTTTTTGTACAATTTAGTTTCGAATAACATTATGCTGAACAAGAAATCGTGTTTGTTCTTTTTTAAAGTTGGGTAAGTAAGTAGTCAGATATTTATTTTATTGGTTAAACTGGTCGCACAACTGAATTACCAGAGTTTTGTCCAATGTCAGGTTAAAATAGCAGAGCGATGTAACCTTTATATTTGTATAGCTTAAAGCTATTACCCGGACTGAAAAGTTTGGTATTTTTATTCTTATCCATCATGGAGTAAGTTTAGTAAGTGCATGTCATTCCCCAGCAACATATACAACAAAAACTTTATGCTATTTTGATTTATCTCCACTCTTTGTGGATAACCAAATGTTATGTTCGTACCAGATCCATAATAGCCCTGTGTTTGTTATGCCGACCAAACCTATAACATACCTGTTAAAAATATTTTATCATGTGTATTTGTAGTATGCCTGCGGCATGTTGCCCTATATATGTCATATGCATGGGGTTATGTTGCCCTGTATATGTCATATGCATAGGGGTGTGTTGCCATGTATTTGTCGTATGCCTGTGGATGTGTTGCATTGTTTTTGTTCGGCCGGTAAAGTGCGTCGCCTTCTAATCGAAAGGTTGCAGGTGCGAAACTGGTCGCTAGCTAGTCGGTTGTGTCCTTGGGCACGGCACTTTGCGGACATTGTCTGAACGCAGCGGATTAATGGGTTCTACATAATTATAGGAACGTGTCTATCATACAACACACAGGCAATAGCTTCGGTAACCCGACGATAAATAAACATGAATATCCTATCCTATCCTATACTGTCATATGCCTAGGGTGGTATTGCCTTGTATTTGTGATATGCCTGGGATAGTGTTGCCCTGTAATTGTGGCATGTCTGGGGTAGTGTTGCCCTGTATTTGTGGTATACCTGGGGTAGTGTTGCCCTGTATTTGTGGCATGTCTGGGGTAGTGTTGCCATGTATTTGTGGTATGCCTGGGGTAGTGTTGCCCTGTATTTGTTGCATGCCTGGGGTAGTGTTGCCATGTATTTGTGGTATGCCTGGGGTAGTGTTGCCCTGTATTTGTGGCATGTCTGGGGTAGTGTTGCCATGTAATTGTTATATGCGTGGGGTAGTGTTGCCCTGTATTTGTGGTATAGGGTTGTATTGCCCTGTATATGTCGTATGCCTGGGGATAGGGTGCCCTGTATTTGTGATATGCCTTGGGAAGTGTTGCCTTGAATTTGTGGTATGCCTGGGGCTGTGTTTCCTTGTTTTTTCGTATGTCTGGGGTAGTGTTACCCTGTATTTGTGGTATGCTTAGAGCAGTGTTGCCCTGTAATTGTGGTATGCCCGGGGTTGTGCTACTTTGATTTTGTCGTATGCCTGTGGTAGTGTTGCCCTGTATTTGTCGTATGCCTGGGGATAGTGTTGCCATGTATTTGTCGTATGCCTGGGATAGTGTTGCCATGTATTTGTGGTAGGCATGGGGATGTGTTGCCCTGTATTTGTTGCATGCCTTGGGTAGTGTTGCCCTGTATTTGTTGTAT
>CH002910.1:22873-56300 GCA_000149265.1 Ciona savignyi | reverse complement strand
TAGTTAGTTGAACGATTCATTATTTAACTAGAGAGTGTCAACCACGTGTTTAACCACCACTATTTGTAAAACACATGTTGTATACCCTATATTCATGCTACAGGGTCCCTAACCACAATTTGTATTTTATACACTGAGTATGTAGTTTTTGTTTCTGCAAGCATAAACGCATGGGTCCCATAGTTAACATACCAAACTTATATTCCATGTTTAGGTAAATAAAGAATAAATGTTTTAAATTATAGCTTCTTTTCAAGCGCTTTAGTGAAATAAAGCTAAATTCCCCAAACAGCCCGATTTAGTTTTTCGTTGTTTCAGGGAATTCCCCTGGGTTTCGCAGATAAGTTTCTGTTTTTACATAAGTGAGTCATGTTATGTAGCAATTCTTAAAGTTTTAATCTGTTTTGTCGATTTTTTGTTGGAGATGTCAGTGCGATATGGCATGCCTGTCACAATCATAATTCAGGAGCATAACTTCGTTTTCATGGAAATTAACCTAAGTAAATGTTTTCTTTTTTGAATTGGAACAGAGTGTCTAATGTTTTAACATTTTACCGAATTTTAATAAAATTAGAGCAGCCGTTCAAGCGCTATGGCGACAAAATCTAATTTATTAAAAAAAACGTTTTGAGGGAATTCCCCTATAATCATTACTCAAATTTTTGGTTTCTGCATATTTAGACCATGTTGTCTTACAAATGTCCAATTTTCATTGCGATTTCCTTTTGGAAGATGTCAGGGCGACATGGAATCCTGGTAACAAACATGATTTGAGAACATATCCCATTTTTTGGGTATTTCCCTAGGTTACTTTATTATTTCTTTTAAGTGTTAAATCAGTGACTAATGCACTTACATTCCACCAAATCTGATTCAAATTGTGGCATCCGTTTAAGCCAGGGGTGGGCAACTTTTCTAGTAGGCGGGCCAGATGTGGGGAAATGAAGTTCTTGGTGGGCCTGATTATTAGATGAATAATATTCAATAACTTAACCACATATTTATTCACTAAATTATTGCCATAGTTTCCATATTTCGTAAAATAAGGACGACTAATATTGTACTATATTAATACAGCAACACTCTGACCATACAGTAAACATACTGCTTTGTTGCCAACCTTTGTAAAAATATTTGGTATTCAATCTTTGTTAAATGTTCGAAACTCTTTTTCTAATTTACGTTTAATAGGATATTCCATAGTTAATAATCCTTAATAATTCATAAAATCCATTTATATTTGAAATCTAAATATAACTAATAACAGCTAAAGAAAACTAACAATAACAGTCCCGTTGTTACAAAGTACCCAGTAGTGTCTGATGTTTACAACGCGTTTTGTTTTGACCTTATATTGTTTGTTTAAAAAGTGTGCTAACACAATTGTTTGTTCACTAAGGTAATTGTTTATTTCACCAGCTCGCAATAACAATGCGGTAAGAGTAGAGCGATAGCCAACTTTTAGGAATGACTCGTCAGAGCAGACTACGTTAGTGTGTGGTTGGATACAGACAGCGGGCCGGACCTGGGCCACGTTACAGGTTATTGTTAGATACAGTCTGGGGGCCGGTCAAAATCCCTTCACGGGCCGGACCCGGCCCGCGGGCCGTATGTTGCCCACCCCTGGTTTAAGCGCTATGCCGAAAAAAGGCTATTTATGTAGAAAAAAATACCGTTGTGGTTTTTAACGTCTAAGGGGAATTCCCCTGAATTCATCACCTAAAATTTCGGTTTCCGCATATCTAGACTATGTGTGCTAACAAATTTCAAAATTTTATTGCAATTCCATTACTTTTTCTAGTAGATGTCGGAGCCACATGCCATGCCTGTCACAATCATGATTTGAGAACAAAATCTTATTTTTTCGGGTATTTCCTTAGGTAATTTTTTCATTTCTCTTGAGTGTTATATCATTGGCTAATGTTTTTCTTACATTTTACCAAATCTAATTAAAATTGGAGTAGCCGTTTAAACGCCATGCGCAAAAAAAACTAAATTTTTAGAAAAAAATACCGTTTTGGTATTTAACCTCTCAGGGGAATTCCCCTGGGTATATCACCCAAAATTTTGGTTTCTGCATATCTAGACCATGTGCGCTAACAAATGTCAAAGTTTTATTGCAATTCCATTGCCCCTTCTGGTAGATGTCGGAGCCACAAGCCATGACTGTCACAATCATGATTTGAGAACAAAATCGTATTTTTTAGGGTATTTCCCTAGGTAATTTTTTGATTTCTTTTAAAGTTTGTATCATTGGCTAATGTTCTTACAATGTACCAAATCTAATTAAAATTGGAGTAGTCGATCAATCGCTATGGCCAAAAAAGGTACCTTTTTTAAAAAAAGTACCGTTTTGGTTTTTCACCTCTCAGGGGAATTCCTCAAATTAAATCACCCAAAATTTTGGCTACTGCATATCTACACTATGTACACTAACAAATGTTAAAGTTTTATTGCGATTCCATAACCCCTTCTGGTAGATGTTGGAGCCACAAGCCATGACTGTCAAACCTTTGACGAAAAAAAAAAAAAGAAAAAAAAAACGGACAAAAACAATATGTGTCCCATTTTTCCAAATGGGACCCATAATTATAGTACTGATACTAGACTATATTTTAATTAGCGGCGATTAACAATTTTACTTTGGCATTAAAGCTTCCCTACTGGTGACACAAAGTAGTTTTTAAATTCATCTCTAACTGTGCCAGCTGCATGTCCATGCATACTTGAGCCGACTCTCCCTGATGATCGCAAGTTGGAACATGCATGAAGTAACGTTACCATTAATGTCAATATCAGATGGTGCGATATACTGCTGGTCTGGACCGATAGCGGTTATGTTTAAAATTCGTAGATGATTGAGTCAGAGGAAATGCAGCTTTCCTAATCAAACAGAAGGGTAACTGGATGTTGGTAGACGGCAGATATTCTGGGGGTTGGATATTTACCACCCACTTTAAACATTCAGGCAGCAAGGTGATCAAAATTGCATCACACGTTCCCTTAATTATTTTTCCTACAGTAGAATGTCCTACCAGATAAATTAATCCAATCGTTGTTTGTGAATCCCCCGTTGCCAAGTATCTATTAAAAATGTGAATACATTTATATATAAAACTATAGAATGGGTATTTGCGAATGTACAAAATACTGATTGTGTTAAAATTTCCGGGTACCAAACAAAAAATAAACTTTATGAACCATTGTATACTTAATTTGACATTCTATGTTCCACCAGTATAAAAATAAATAAGCTTTCAAATGTTTTTTTATCATCTCTTTTACCAAATTATACTCACCAAGCTCATCTCGTTCCCATAATATATCTTTTACCCAATCTCTGAACCAGAAGTGTGCATTAAAATCGGCACAAACAAACACATTTAGAGCCCAACAGAATTTAATGTTGATTTATCAAGATACTGTTGTGCGGTGCCAAACAATTGATGCTATCCGCAGTATCTTTTGACTCCGCTTTGGCACGCTAATCTACTTTCAATGCAATAGCTATATCTCTGATGCCGACGATATAAAATAACTCCGTCACGAAAGGTAAAACCAGAAAGGTTCGACTTGTATCTCTTTTGGTATAACTCCGGTCGGTTGGTCTAACGGTCAAGTTCGTCGCCTTTTTTATCGAAAGGTTGCAGGTGCGAAAGCAAACTGGCAAATTTGCTACCCACCCAATAAAAAGTTTGACATATAATCATAAACTATACACTTACCTTTTAATAAAAAGTGCATGATCTTGCGTCTTTCTAAAATGCAACGCCTGACAAGAAGGATGATCAAACGCGAAACATGCGAAGGATTGCGCAAAACGCTGAGTGTGTGTGAAGTAGCCACATTTGGAGTATTTTATATACCGAGAATGTAGTTTGTTTCTGCAAGCAGAATGGGTCCCTGAGGTAACAATCCGATCTTGTTATCCATGCACATCTTCTTGTTATCCATGCACAATAACATATATTGTCAGATATGTGCACGTTAGGTCCATGTTATTCAACATTCCAGAAAGTTTTAACCAGACTGAAATACTTTTGATTTAAGCGCATGGGTCTTATAGTTTATCATGTGTAGTAAAAAAAGAATAATCGTGTTAGATTTACAACCATTTCACCCGAAATGTTTCGCATTAAAATTTTGGTTCCTGCCTATTTAAATCGTATTTCTAACAAATGGCATAGTTTCATTATGTTACCCTCTGGTAGATGTCGTGGCAACATGTCATGTCTGTCACAATTATGATTCAGAAACATATCCTCGTTTTAAAGGGAATAAGGTTAGTTTTTTCTTTTAATTGGCATAGAAGTGGCTAATGATCCAACATTCCACCAAATCTAAATAAAATTAAAGCAGCCGTTCAAGTGCTATAGCTATTTTTTAATAAAAAAAAAAACGTTTTGGGTTTTAACGTCCCAGGGGTATTCCCCTTGATTTATCACCAAAAATTGTTGTTTCTGCATATCTAGACCGACAAAGTTTCATTGCGATTTCATTAAAACCAAAATAAATCGTATTTTTGTAAATATTTTCAGCTAAAGAATTGAAGCAGAAGTTGAATGTTAGAGCAAACGAAGTTGTTGGAGAAACCATCCTGCCAATTCATCTTGACCGGGCCATAGAGAGGGTTCAACTTCAAATATCTACCGTCATTCAACGATCTGATGCTGATTGGAACGAAAGTCATGACTGGCAGAACCATATGGAACGAAAGAGCCTAGATACAATATATCAATCTAATGCATCGAGAATTTCTATCAACGAAATTTTTACAAAAGCTAAAGAAACTGCTAGATTGGAAGCTGAAAACCAATGCAAAAATGAGGCAGCCAAAAAACGCTATATCAAACAACATGGAAACACTGTTTCTATTTTAGGGTTACCTGGAATTGGAAAGAGTACGCTAAGCAAGATGGTAACTAAATCAATTCTGGATAAAATAATTTCACCAAACACCGAATATTTGTTTTACATTTCAATTAAAGATGTTAATTTTAAGAAAAAGGTAACAACTCTTCAATTTCTCATTGACAACAGCATGACTATGTTCCCTACCCATTCGAACAAGGAAAACAAAGCATTGATCGACATGTTGCAGAATAATCACAATGTTGTCATTGTGATGGATGGATTAGATGAAGCTGCTACCAAATTTTCCAAAAATATCCATCGCTGCACGATTAATGAAAAGGAGAAACCAGAGAACATCATCAAGAACTTGCTTAATAATACTCTCTTGCCCAATTCTATCAAACTAGTGACTTCTAGACCAGGTCAGTTCTATCAGATACACCCTGATTGTCGACCAACTTTTGTTCTTGAAGTCCTGGGTCTGGATCAAGATGCCATAGATGAACTCGGAACACAGATCTGTGGTGAAAGGTATTCTGAAATAAAAAAATATCTGAAGGAACGACCTAACCTTTCTGCTTTGTGCTATGTTCCTGTCAACTGTATTCTGATCATGGCTTGCCTTCTCTTTAGTTTATCTAAGGGCAAAGAGATAAACTCAATGACGCAAGTGTTATTCTTTGCATTAACTCACTACATGACTTCTGAGCATTTGAAATCGAAAATGACGGAAAAACAAATCAGCTTGGAACTGGTTAAATTAAGCCAACTTGCTTTTAAAGGGTTTAAAAAACAAAAACTAGTTTTTTATGTTAAAGACTACAAGAAAGTAAACATCAAAGAAGCAATGGCCAACAACTTTATGCACACATATGTTGACAAAGCATCAGGCATTAGAATGAAAATATTAGAAGGACAAAAGCGAAGTTACTTTTCTCACCTCATGTGGCAAGAATTTCTTACTGCTGTTTACATAATGCTTTTCATGCCATATGAACAATTTCAACGTTACTACTTCATATTTGTAGAATTCCAGTGGGAAGTTGTGGCAAGATTCTTGTTTGGCATTTGTAACTCGACTTCAAAAACGTATCGGGAACTTATTTTTCCAACTTCAGAGATCACAGATTTTAAGGAAAAAAAGAAAATGATTATGGATATAATTTCAACACAACAAATTGATCCAAACAAAAACAACTTTAATACTTTACTTGGTAAAGTGTCAGGCTGGATGCATGAACTTGATGATAAAAAAATAATAAAACAAGTAGAACAAAGCCTGCCAACTGACATAACAATGGAAGTTCCTACGAACCCAACCCAAGCACGTGATCTTGCGTTTGCATTTAAATCCTGTACAGCACCTCACAGCTTAACGGTGGAAGCTAATGATCGTTTTGCAACGTCAGAAACTGCAACGTTTCTTTGTGGTATACAGGGATCTACAAGCACCAGGGTAAGTATCAACTTATTTGATAAAAATAGTTTAAAAGAATCCTTACTTTAAACTGAAAGGGGCAAGAATGTTTCTACCACAACTATGATTAAATCCACATTTAACTGAATGCTTTCTATTTCTGCATGCATAAACGATTGAGTTCACTAGTTCCTAAACAATCTTGATACAGATATTACTTAATGGCCCCCGAGTTTCCTGTCCAAACATTTAAGTTGTATATTTTCTGAATTTGTAACAAACGGTATGCCTGGTTACCTAATCAATTGTGGGATATCTTACACAAAGGGTATAAATTTGTTTTTTTGCTAGCAGAAACTGAAAGATTGCCAAATTATCTATCCGAGCTTGATAAACATAATAAAAAATATTAACATCTCTTACATATTCAACTCGATTAAAACATACACTTGCCAACACAGGAAAACCAGAAACTAATAAACAACAAAGTTAAACAATCAAAATGCAAAAACTAAACACGGGGTTTAAAAGAACACAACGTCACATATAAAAGAAAGAAGAGACCCTACATTATATTCATTACACAATTGGTTAATACTATATCCATTACACATAAGCTAATATTATATTCATTACACAATAGCTAATAATATATTCATTACACAATAGCTAATAATATATTCATTATGCAATTAGCTAATACCTTATTTATTACGCAAATGGTTAATACTATATTCATTACACAATAGCGAATACTATATCCATTACACAGCAGCTAATACTATATGTTAACTACAGAGTCACCCTAATTATTCTACGGCACTCCAAACGTGGTCCTCACATGTCAGCGCATCAATCGCTGAACACTTTAATTTAAATTTCTTAATTTCTCGCTTTTCCGTTTTATTGGTTCATCTTTTAGCTTTAACTCTGTTCAGTTTACAGTATAGTTGGTTTCGCAGCAGTAGTTCGTTTTCCTTATTCTGTATTAAAATTTTATTTATATTGGTTGCTTAATATTATCTTTTTTTACAGCTACACATTTTATTGCTTTAATATTAGAAAACCTCCTACCCTCTTACCCCTTTTCCCATTCATTTACTTCACATCCAAAGCCAAATTAAGTTCACAAATTTTAATTTCCACTCCGACTTGCAGCCCTCCTTCGTTATTAAAATTGGTTTGAGTTTTAGTTGGTTGTTCTAATTAGAAGTGTTTTAGTTATAAATACGACCGTTTGTGGGTTACATTGAATTTTCTAATAGTATTGAGTTGGTAGCTTAAGATTTAGTTTCGAGGTATTTCCAATAATTTCCTCATCGGTTGTCGTGTCGGTCGTTACGTGGTGTTTAGAAGGTTCTGGTAATTAGTGCAGCGTCATTGGTTCGTGTTTCGGTGAGTTTTGTGTTTTTCGTTCGGCGCTGTGTGTAGTTTCGTTTTTTTAGTGGAGTTCGGTGATATCAGGCCGTGCACGATCGTTATGGTTATTCTTACATTAACTTCACATTTTGGTCATTCATTTGTGGTTAAGTAAATTTGTTAGTACAAGCGTTTTTCGGTAGTGGTTTGTTATAATGTCGCGTGGAAGCGTTCGCAGTTGGTCTGGTTGGAGAGAGGATGAGCGGCAACATGAGTTGCTTTGTTTGGACGCGAAAATGCGAGCATATGAAGCCGAACTTGAAATGCGGAGACTCGAGCTAGACCATGCGCGGTCAAAGCAGCAAGCAGTGAAGCTGCGATCCAAACGAGAATTCGATTTGCGCAATGTCAGTGACGTCTCTCGGCAAAGTGTAAGCGATTGGTTGGCTAACATAGACACGAACTCTGATCAAGGAGTGGCACTGACATTGGTTGACAACTTGGCTGGGGCCGGAAACAACATAATGGACAGGGCGATGCTTTTCTGCCTTGATTGGTGCAATCCAGGAAGTTAACTCGATCATTCGGCAGGGAGTTTCGTTGCCAAGGCGAGTAGATCCAAAGTTTGAGGACTACCCGTTGTACTCTTTTCAATACTGAACCAGTTGACCTAACCAGCAATTAAACTGCATTACCTCAATGATCTTTGCAGCGGAAATACAGGCAGGTTAATTTTAATCATTTGCTCCTATGTTACCACCAGAGGATGGGCTGGAAAAAGCGCTCGTGTTACTACGAAGTCGGTATGGCCGAAAACATATGAAAGTTATAGCGCACACCATTCTGCATGGACCCATAATCAAGGATACCGAAGAATCGCTTGGCGACTTTTTCACAAATTTGGTAAACAGTAGGATCATCTTAACAGAGCATGGTTATGCAGCAGACTTGGACACTTTTCAAACAACTAAAGCCTCATTCAAGAAATTTCCTTGATCATTTCATGCTCAACTGAGTGACAGCATGTCACGACATTTGAACGGGGTGCTAAAGTCAAATTCCAACATATCGAAAATTTCATACGTGGAAAAGTCGAGTGTGCGTGTAATGCACTGGAACGAATACTTTCAAGAAATCGATCTAAAGTCAATTGCTGGTCTACGGTATAGACCAAATTCATGATGAATGCTGCAGTGACAGACGTTTACTACAAATCGCCATGTTATGCCTTTTTGTGAAGATCCATCCACACCAAAGTATGCGGTGTACAGAATACAGATGTGGTAATACAAAGGAGTGGTGGATAAAGGTAAAGTCTCTGCAATTACGCACCAATTGTCTAGGGAAGAGGCACACAAGCTTTTGCAGAAAATGTTTAATCAGGATTTATCTGAGTACCAGGTAGCATTGCCATGGAAACGCGATAATGTAGTGGTTCCAAACAAACGTATTTATTACACAGACCGCATCTTACCGAATAGCGTTGACAGTTGATATCAAGGCAAACTGTGACGCACTAACATTCTTGTGGTGGCCAAACAGAGATTACACCAAATCTCCCTGTAGTCATCGAATTGTGGTTCACGTTTTTGGCGCCACTTCGTCCCCGAGTTGTGCATTTGCACTTCAGGAAAGTCGCCGAGAATAACGCCCCAGAGCTTGGAGAGGCAGCGATAAATGCCGTGATGTCGGCGGAGACGATTTACGAAGTAACCTCTTTGAATTAGTCAATGGTCGGTGATAAACAAGTTGCCAACAGACAAGAAACTGTGGCCCTAATTGGAACACGGAAACCGATGTTTTCGCAAAGTTACTACAACGTTTTTTGCAAAGTTACACCAGAAGTGGACTTGTGGTTGAATGGGACATAGTTTCTCCCTGAACGCGAGAATGTCGCGGTCACCTGTGCTGCAGCCTATTATAGATTCTGATATCGGGCTTCGAAAATTAGTTCCCGAGCTTCGAAACAATTAGAGTTATGCTGTCATCGCGCGCTTTCTGTCTAGTAATTCCCAGTTGTTATCGCAATTTTCTTCGTTTGAGAAGTTGCAGCGTGCGTTCGCCTGACTTTTCAAGTGTTACATTGAACAGCGGAGCTTCAAATGCGACTTTGGATAATTGCCTCGCTTGATAATTTTCGCTTTTCAAAATGCGACTTTGGATAATTGCCTCACTTGATAATTTAACAGACTTTGTTTCAGCCCTGGCAGCTGTGTCTCGGTTGTGTGTTTCTTACAAGCAGTCTCGTCCTGAAACAGACCACGTCCTATTTCGGTCATGGGTATTTGAGAGTTGGTAGTCGTTTAGAGCTTTCCTCATTCGATAATGACGTAAATCAACCAATTATATTGCCTAGTCGCCATGTTGTTACATCGCTTATTGTTAAACATTACCATGTCGTTGCTGGCCATTTGGGTTCTCAGCACGTCTTAACGCCAATACGGGAGCGTTTTAGGATTGTTAGAGGGCATTTTAGTGTTCGATATTATTTAAACTCGTGTAGGCAATGTTGCTTCTGGAAGGCGAAAGTTGGCGAACAAATTATGGTACCTTACCCCAATGTAGACTGACTCCAGGAAATCCACCGTTTGTGGTGTGGATTACATGGGACCACTGACGGTAAAAATTGGTCGCAACCACGTCAAACGTTATGCATGTGTGTTCACATGCTTGGCATCGCGAGCAGTACATATCGAGATCGCCCACGCCCTCGAAACCAATGACTTCATTTAAGTATTACGTAGATTTATCTGTACACAAGGTTTCGCAACTAGACATGTACAGCGACAATGGGCTAAACTTCTTTGGTGCCGAGAAGGCGCTCTGACATCAAATCCAAAATTTTAATCAAAGTAGCATCAACAATGCGCTGATCCAAAGAGGAATTTAATGGCAATTAATCTTGCCCATGTCAATACTACCATCGAATTATCATATTCTCCAGGAGTGTTCGTTAAAGCGGAAGGAAAATCTTGGGTGGCTGTGCAATATCTGACAGACAGAATTGCGCAGTGGACGAAACTTACTTGACATTACTCCAACAAGGGCAAAAGTGGTTAAACCCAGTTCAAAATTTCAAAGAAGGAGACGGTTCTAATGGTCGACGAACAGAGCAAGCGGGGAGAATGGCCGCCGGCGCGGGTGATCGAATTCTACCTTGACCGAGAGAAAGCTGTAAGAAGAGTGAGGGTTCGAACGTCGAAGTCCGAATATGTTAGAGACATACGTAAACTGTGTTTATGGAGTTGGCGTGACTCCCCCTACAAGTAAAGCAAACATACTGGTTGGTGTTAAGGGTATCTCGGTCGATTTCTTTTAATTCGGCCTGGACCTGTCGTGACACTGCACCATTATGGCCCAACCCAACATACAATGTTGTTCAACACTGCCGTACCAAATAGGGTACTTTAATGACGCTACTACGCGAAGCCATACAGGCTGCGAGCTGGCAGGGGCCTCCAGCATCCAAACTTGGTTAAAAATTTTAAACTTTCTGGTTAAAAAATTCAATTTTCAGTCCTACTTGCTGCCCTCCTTCGTTATTAAAATTGGCTTGAGTTTTAGTTGGGGGTTCTATTCATTACATTCTGTTCCCTACAGACTTTGCTTATCATGACTTTTATAACTACAGATTGCCTTTTTCCACGCTTTATTTTTTTAAATTTTTTTAAAGTTTTTTTTATATTTTATTTTTTTTATTAGTTCAAAGTAAAATGCAAAACATAATTTCCAAACACGAACA
Organism: Ciona savignyi; assembly: GCA_000149265.1. Taxonomy (NCBI): domain Eukaryota; kingdom Metazoa; phylum Chordata; class Ascidiacea; order Phlebobranchia; family Cionidae; genus Ciona; species Ciona savignyi. The sequence goes on along the minus strand of CH002910.1, from coordinate 44,928 downwards.
ATAGATGATGGGATTTAATACAGCTGCATACCCATTGTTCTCTTGGTCTTTGATGTAACCGTCTTGGTCGTTATCGCGAATTATCCCGACATGACATATTCAGATTCTCCATCTAATTATTTTAAACTTAAATGTTCAGCTATTTCATACGCATAATAATAGTGTATTTATGGTTGCTTAAACATTGTCTATTTTGGGGGATTTTCTTGTGTAAACTGTTTTTAATTTTGTTTTTCCGAGTAATGTTACATATCGTTATAATAATTCAGGCACGGATTATACCACCAAAAAGGACAGCTTAAGGTGTACTTATAGCTAAACTTTAAGCAGCCAAATGCACCAACCCGTAACACCAGTGCTTACTGGGTAATTTTTTTGCTAAAGATCAACATCAATAAAAAGGTCATTTCAAAATAGCAATGCCATCGGCCAACCATGTAACAGTTGATTTGTAGAAATTGCTGCTTAATATAAGTCACCACAAATCCTCACCATGAACAATAGTTTCGTAGCAAAATCATTTTTTTCCGATTACAAGAGCCCCTTCTCCACAAAACCATATGAATCCCACAGATGTAGAATGAACAGCATGGTGGACATATTTGATAATATTTTTGATAAAACAATTTTTAAAAACTTTTATTCCAGATCAAGGAGTTAGGGTTGAATAAAACCGAGCTGGGAAATGTGGCTGAATACCTGGTTCCTCATATTCAACATATTGATAAACTTCGATTAGAGGATTGCAAACAACTGAACGATTGTATGCGGGATTTGTGCACAGCTGTCAATGATCGGCCGAACAAGGTAAATATTGGGGACCATATTTCAAGTAGCTCCACATCAATTACTGGTTTATTATAGATCTGTATATTAACACAACTGTACCACAGCTATTACAGTGTTGTTGTACAGTAGTTCTATCAAACACAACATGCTGAAATAGATCTGGTAATCGGACCATAAACACCTAGTATTCTAAATTTTGGTTGTGCTTATTTTATTTTTATTCAAACATAAAGAGTTTCCGAAGCGTGGTTTTACAAATAGTAATGATAAATACATAGCTGAGACTCTTTTATATTTTCTATTGGAATTTAATTTACAGATTTGAACAGGAGACATCAATTCACACGATTTTAGCAAGAATTTATCTTGTTGTTTGCCAATTTTTGTGCGAAACTAAATAAATAATCAAAAATATTTATAATAGGATTAAATTTGGTGTTAATTAGAATATACATGGTAGAACAAATAAGTATTCCGAATTATTCTTTCAAGTATAATTACAATGCATATAAATAAGTGAAATGTGCATTTAAAAGAGAAAACTGTCACAAAGGGTTGTGAAGTAATAAACCAACTTAAAAACTGTTATTAGTTTAATGAAGTTGGGCAATGTCTTAGCCAATAATTTTTTATCTTAATCAGCCACGTGGTTTAATTTTATCTAAATCATCAATATATCCTAAATAGATAGTGATAAGGCCCATGCACGTATGCATATATGTTCTCGTTTTAACCAGGTTTTACATGCAGTAGGAAAATTATAAATTCATGACAGATATTACACATTGCATATTTGTTACACTGTTTTACTACAAATGCCAGGTTATATTTATATCGACTAGAGTTAACATGATGGAAATAAAACACATTTTACAGTGGCAGTTTACTATAATATTATTTGTGATGTCATATGAAATTAATTAAAACAAAGATTTTAATTTGGGTTATAAAAATTTGATGAATTTTTTTTTTGATTTTTGATTGTTAAGTTTTGGCCATTTTACTTTATACATCCCAAGCGTCAAACATGACACTGGTGCAAAGCATAATTTATTATAATAATACTGCCACTACATTCTCGGTTGTTTAATATTATATGCCACATGAATTATTTCTGTTTATCGCGATGAAGTAAATGTTAAAGTGATGAGCATGCTATTTCTTGCATTAATATTATGATGTTTTGCTCCATTTGTTGATAATTTATACTGACTTCAAAACCATTCTTGTGATCTTGTCAAACTGCAAGTACCACGTCATATTGGGTATATGTACATTGTACCATATACACAATCTATATACATTAATATGAATCGACTCCTTATCCTTGTTGCAGATTGTCTTAGATATTAAATCTGAATTCGATGAGAACGCAGCAAGTTGTTTGGCCGATTGTTTGCATAAAGTCAGCCGTCTAGGAATTGACGAGGAGAGGATTTCCGTACAAAGTCGCATCATCTTACGTGAAGCTGTTCAACAACTTTCCTCGGTAAGTCTTCCTTGTACATTTCGATCTATCAAAACGGAAACGATATTCTTAGAGATAGACATATATGGATTGGTGACAAGTAGTGATGGGATAAAATACAAACTTCATTCCTTTGGATAATAAATTTTATGTTTTATCTCACTGAATGGGAAAACACAATTGGTATTACTTAAGAACTTTTAAATTACACCGTCCCAGCTGTGAGGTTAGCCGGGATATTGCAGTGTGATGTATATGATTGATAATTTTTCTTTAGTTTTAGTAAAAACCCAATTATTCACTGAGTCGAGGATGCCTTTAAGAATGGTACTGCAACACTAGGATAAATATAAAGTAACAAAAAATTTACCATGAGTCAACCAAAACAAATTCGAGCTTAGGCTATATGTACCTATTTTAAATCACATAGGGTATTTACCCTATTTAATTTTGAATGGCCAAATTTTTTTTTAGTTTTTGAACTTCAGAATGAATAAATATTTCCGATAAAACCGAATGATTTCCAGTTCGAATTAAATTTGGTCGATTCGGTGAAAATGCTAATAGAATTGGAAAAATTGGCATGAAAGTTTCTATCACACTAATATTTAATAGAGCAATTATAGACGATATAAGTTTGTAAAATATCGTAAAATGCCAACAAACAGCAGACATTCGGAGATCATATATCTAACAGGTCTCTATGAACATTGTCCCATTTGGTGGAAATATTAATAGGATCCGGAAAATTGATATACAAGTTTTTTTTCACTAATAATCATTAAACAAAACACCTGCTTAAAGAATTCTACAATTCACATAAAGTCGTCTATTACATCGTTTTCAAAAAGTTTAGTTGGAACATAGATGTCACAAAACCTATAGAGAAATTCAACCTAATTTGCAATTCGTATGGTAAAAACCAGTTTTCAGGTGGAATTCCGTACCTAATGCTATCAAGTGAAATAACATGTAGTTTAATATTTTTGTTTATTTATTGGCTATCCCTTCTGTTGTATTCTTGTTTAAAAGGTACTTGGTAGTAAATGGTAGTGAAAGAAATTAAAGCGAAACACGTCGGGTCATATAGCATGAAATACACGCAAAGAATGTAACATACCAAAGTAAATTGTTATTGCACACATGCGGGCATGCTTAATTACAGTGCACAACATAAATTGTCTGGATATCGCACGTATTACTGCAGGAATTGAAATTAAACGCATTTCCACAACACCTTTAATATAAAATAATGAAATATCAACAAGTTGCTCCAAATATCAACAAATAGTTCCTCCACTATTTAAAATGCAATTACAAACTGTAATGAAATAGTGCTGTATTATATGAGATGGAGTTTAATAGTAAATTAGAGTCACTATCCGTATATATGCTTCCATCCTGTTTATACCTTGAATAATGCATTTCCTCAGGAGTTGGTTGTAGATGATGGACGTAGGCGTGAACATGATGGTGCTGAATGGGCAACGTCATGGGTAGTGTATCCGGGTGATCGTCCTGAAGACGTGAAGCGAATGCTACAACTGCAACCCGGGAAGGTTCAGATAAAATGTGGTTTTGGAATAAGTTTGATTTCGATTTCTATTGTGTTCAACAAGTGGTGTATTGTGATGGGATAATGTCTTATTGGGGTTTCAATGAAATGTTTCATTGTTAATTGTATTTGGGGTTTCAATGAAATGTTTCATTGTTAATTGTGGTATTTAGTGAGGTTTATAGGATGCACTTACAAGCAAGCAGATTTGATGTTCGAAATATACTTCCTCGGTTTAAAGTACCTATTGTAAAAGAGTAAAAACAAACTAAATATGAAGTGTAGCATAAAGCCAGTGTTGGTAAGCATTGAAGCAGTATGGAGATGTGGTGATCCCCTTTATTTATTTCGTTACAAAATCAGTCATGCGTTTTATTCTTTACAATGACTTTGATTAATTATTAAAATCGATTTTGACGATCATTCAGAGAGGTTGTGTTTCATTAAGCTTAGTTTTATAATTTGTTTATAGTTCTTTTAACTTTTATCATTGGTAATGTTTTATTACTATCATTATCTTATTGGTATTTATTAATTCATATGTTTTATTATTGTATTTGAATAAGACTTAAGGAATTTAATAATTGGTTATATGTTAGGCTGCACGGAGATCAAGATCAGCTTTCCAGTTCACGACCCCTTCATACACTTTAAGGTCAAATTGAGGACACAATTTTGCAAATATTGAAAAAATGGTTTTAAATGCTGCATGTAGATGACCACATCCCATTACTAGGTTCAATCACCAGAACTATCGGTTTAAAGATACGAATCATTTGAGTTCTATAAGAGTTTTAGGTTAGCAGTTTATTAGTTGTACCTAATCTTGGGTCTTTTTTTCTGTTCTTAGATCAACTGCTGTCGTAATCCTTGTTTATTAAGGTTTAATTGACTGTAATTCTAAAACAAAAGAAAAGGCAATATATTAACAATATAAGAACAGTCAACTCCCAATAAACCGTAAAGTAAATGTGCCACAAAATAAGTAACAGAGGTCGAACACGCAGAAGCCGCGGATAAATAATTATTGCCAACCGGGCGTGCGTAAGGTGTTCGACTGAAATTACGACATTCTCACCGTCTAAATAAAATTGCACAATAACAAATAAATATTTAATAGTACGTTAGTCTATCGGGTTTCTTCGTTTGTCGGGTCGAACGACGTAACCAGAGGGGTTATCTTCATTTGATTTGGTTTTGTTTAATTCGACCGTTTCGTCAACTGTATCAGGTGCGTCAGTCTCATTCGTCAATTCCTCCGACTGTAAATTTGCTTCTGGTAATGGTACTGGTAAACCCTCAGCGGGGGTTTCAATCTGTTCTGTTCCATTTCTTTGACCCGTGGGCGCCAGATCTCTGATTGAAACTGTAGTCTCACGGCCGCTGGGAAATCGAACCTGTGCATAATTTGGAGTGGCATGCAGTAGTTCAACCTCGTCCACCAGTGGTTCGTGTTTGCTATGCCGTACGTGACGTTTCAGCAAAACTGGTCCTGGATTGCTTAACCAGGTTGGAACGGAAGAACCATATGATGAACGGCGATGGTAGTTGAACATTCGTTCATGTGGTGTTGCATTCGTAGCTGTGCATAACAAAGAACGAATTGAGTGCAACACATCTGGTAAAACTAATTGCCAGTTATTAATTGGCAAGTTCTTAGATTTTAAAGCAAGTTTTACCGCTGTCCAAATGATTCCATTATACCTTTCACATTGCCCATTCCCGCGAGGATTATAGATGGACGGGTTACTTGTAGATATTCCCCGATTGTTGAGGTAAACAACAAATTCCTTCGACATGAAGGAACTTCCCCGATCCGAATGCACGTATGACGGCAAGCCGAAAATGGTAAACAATTGATTTAAGCATTGGATTACCGTTTTACTTTCCATGTTGGGACATGGAAATGCGAAGGGGAACCGAGAAAATTCATCGGTTACTGTAAGTATGTAATAATTTTTAGTAACTGATGGCAAAGGTCCTTTAAAATCGATGCTAAGCCGCTCAAATGGCTGAGTTGCGTGTTGTGAATATGCAAAACTTTGCAACTTTTTCTACAACGTCTTGCATGCGGGGCAGTGGATAACCATCGAGTTGTGTGAATTTGTTCACTGTCTGACTATAATCAATACACATTCGTTTTTTATGGTTTTCATTTAAAGTTACTACAACTTGGGCTCTCCAAGGAGAATTACTGGGTTCTATAATGCCTTCACTCAGCAGTCTTTTCGTTTCCTCTGCTATGAATGGATTGTCAGCATGTCGTCGTGATTTTGTAACTATAGGGTGACAGTCCGGTGTCATGTAGTCAAACAATCTTGGAGGCGATGGGCACTTAAGTGACTGCAATGCTCCAAGGTATAATGACGGTTTTAATCCACCAAAGTGTATATTGACACTCTTATGTTGTTCCATAAAATCTTGTCCAAGAACAACGTCTGTTAATAGCCCGTCGACAATACATAAAGGTATGTTTTTATAAGTCCTTTGAAGTACTTCTACAGTCGCCACACTGGATCCCAGACTGCGGGAAGAACATCCCTTTACAGCTAAACCAATATGTGTGCGTTCTCCCGATGCAGTAAGATTAAGTCGCTTTGCTACGTCACTACTAACGTGGCTGTTCGTGGAACCGGTGTCGATGAGGGCGTTTAGAGGTGTTCCGTTAAGTTTAATCTTTACATTTGTTCGGTTTCTGGACTTAAGTAACGTTGAGGTACCCATTATTGTAGAATTACTCACGGCGGCTGATGTATTTTGATTGTTATAAGGGGACGAACGGCAAACTTTGGCAAAGTGACCAACTTTATGGCATCTACTGCAAGTCGCATCCTTTGCAGGACAGAATTTTCGATAATGCCGACTGTTTCCACAAAAGTAACATCTTTGATTTGCCGCTGCTGCATAGTCGTTGGCTTCTATAGAGCGATTCTTCTTTATAGGTGCTGAAATTACTGCGGTTTCGTTAATTGGTAAATGAGCGGTGGCGATTTGTTCTGAATTTCTTTGAGCAACGTCCAACGAACGTGCTTTGTCAAATATCGTTTGTAAATCTAAATTTTCGCTTTCAAGTAATCGTTGCCTGATGTAATTAGAATGAATTCCTGATATAAATGCGTCACGAATAGCTTCTTGACGATACTGTGCACCTGAAACGGCAGTAAAGTTGCAATCGTTGCTTAATTTCTTCAGTTGTTGAAAGTAATCGTCTAGAGTCTGCTCCAATTTCTGCTTATGAATGGCAAGTTGATATCTAGCGAAGACTTCATTTATTGGCTTCACATAGATACCATTTAAATTCGCTATGGCGTCGTCGTAGGTCGAGGATTCGTTGATATACTCGTAAACGCTGACATCCACGTGATTTATGAGGATATTCAACTTTCTTGCCGATGTGATTTCCTCCAAGCTGTCGATATAATTCGAGAATGTTCGAAACCAATGCTTCCATTTCTTGCTCGAATCTGGCGAGTTAGCATCAGCATCGAATCGTTCAGGTCTTAAACATTTATCCATTTAAAAATTAACAGTCAATTAAATTGTCGTAATCCTTGTTTATTAAGGTTTAATTGACTGTAATTCTAAAACAAAAGAAAAGGCAATATATTAACAATATAAGAACAGTCAACTCCCACTAAACCGTAAAGTAAATGTGCCACAAAATAAGTAACAGAGGTCGAACACGCAGAAGCCGCGGATAAATAATTATTGCCAACACGGGCGTGCGTAAGGTGTTCGACTGAAATTACGACAACTGCCAAATAAAAAATAATGTCACAACAAATTGTATTTAGATCAGCTAATTTGTTTGAAGATTAAACTTTGGAAATTATTTCATGAACATGGATGTTTGATAGTCGTCGTTCACTGTTAAACATTATCTTATTCGATTCCTTTATTCAAACTTACTTCTCAGTTTAAAACCATTAGTAATTAGATGGAATTAGCAGCATATATGATACTCTATAATTAAGCGATAAACTCATCTAAATACACAATAGCTCGGACCTGGTGGGACTTTCCCTGACTTGATTTATCCCTAATTTACCAGTGCATATAACCACTACATATATATATATATATATATATATATATATATATATATATATATTGGCCAAGACCTGTTAAAAGTTTAACTTATTGATTCATTTTATTCCAGTTATTATGGCGCGTTAAAAGCACACTGATCCATGATTTAAGTGTGGTTGAGTGTTTGGGGTTTCCCCTAATATGTTTGTGGTAGGTATGTCGTTTCCAAATATTGTATGTTCACATAAAAAGCTGCATCAATTCGTGTTGGTTTAAAGTGTTTAGCTGTTTTACATACAGACTAATGTGTAATACAGTTACATATGAATATTTCAAGGAATTTCCTCTGGTTATTTGTTCATTTACATCATCTACACTTTACAATTGGAGGTAAATAATACTTAACAGTCTCGAAATATCGGCTGTTAGAGAAAAATCGATGCCGAAAGTCTGCAAAACTGCCGCTATGCTTATGATTTGGCGCAATTCACTAAGAATTTGTCATTGCATACCCAAACCATATTAGCTAACACATCCAGAAGATTTAACTCGATATGAAGGTTCCTTCCTTTTTATATGGATAGTAATTGAGACTTATTGCTTGTTTTAGTGAAATTGAATTTCTGGGGATTTTCCGGGAAAGGTTTAAAGATGGGTGTGGTGTGAACGGACATTTTTTATTTATATTTGTAGTGGCTGCTTCTTTTTTTTCTTATTTATGCATTTAAACACATCAGACAATTAACTTTTTGGTTTATTAATACATTTTTAGTTTTAGTTTATGCATTTTTTGCCCCAGTTATTAAAAATGGCAAACGAATATAATCACGACATAGGAACGGGAAAAGATGGCAAAACGAACAGTCGTTAAAACACGTCGTTAAGAAAAAATATAATTTAATAAATATAGCGCACGCGGCCGCCAAACCGAGCCGAAAGAACAATATTAAGCGATCCAAATTTAATTAAGACCAAACGATATAGAGCCCTGAAGAAGAGTGTGCGGTAAAGCGCGAGCAGTACTGAGGGGGAGCCGGCTTTAGGAGAAGGTTTGGTCCGAAAGCATGGACTAGAGTGGAAAAAGAAAAAAACCCTAAAATGAAATTCCACTAATGTCAGATGACACTATTAGTTTCAAGCACACTTACCGGGGCATATTTACCTTAAATATTCTAACTATAACACACAAATTGCATAACACTAATGCATTTAAATTATAACTTATGTGGGAGTGTGAAAAAGGAGCACTACAGTAGTGCACCATAGATAATAAAAAATAAAAAAAATACATAAAATATCAAGCCAAAAAAAGGTTGCTAGCAAATAAAAAATAAAAAAAAGATTGCAGCAAGGATCCGATTTTATTAAAGCACAATGGTTGTGACATGTGAGTTTATTATTTACTGCCATCTTCATCTTGAAATCACACTACCAACTCTCGATAAAATTCAGTGTCCGGATATCTAGAACAATAATGTCTTGGCAGTATACTTGTAAAAATGCTACAAGATAGTAAAGAAGTGCATGTTGCATGGAATCCTTGAGACCTTAGGTCATTTCATTTTTAACTGGTAACCAAGTGGTTGTCTAATTAAAACAATACTATTGTTAAAAGAGTTTTTTCTGTAGTGTACGGAAAATTATTATATATGTTGGCCGGAAATTTCAGGTATGTGTGATTTGATTATATTTTGTTTCAATGACGTAGCTTTTGTTAATCATTTTATTATTTTGTTTTTAGTTACCGCAAGCGCATCTTATCATAAAAGACCAGGCTAGTACTTGGGTTAAGTACGGCCGTAACAAACAGAGACTACTGTAATAACATTATCATAAATAACACTTGTGTTCTGTGTAGACAAATATATTGTTAGCATGCAGAGGAAGTCAAGACTGTGATTTAATGAGGTGATCATAATTACAAAAAAACAAAACCTGGAAACTAATTATGCATGTGATTTTATTGGGGAAATCAACATGTGAAAACAAGTGAAAAGAAATGCATGCTGGTATAAATATATGCAAACGTATAGATAACGTAAAGGAGTTAATTGGAATTTATTTGTGCAAGAAGTAAATGGAATTTAAACTTTCAGAGGGGATTTAATAAAATCTTTAAAAAAATCATATTTGGGGTAAATATTAGTGAAAATAGAATCGGATGAGGGTCTTCCAAAAGGTGTGGTTTGACAGCTTTGGTAAACTTTTTAAGCGATTTAATCTTACGAATGTTGTTCGGTAATTGTTGCCAAAACATTGGGCTTATGTATTTCAGGGATTGTTTGGATAGGGACTTGTTACAAAAAGAAATTAAAAATTGAGAATTGCTTCTTGTTTTCATAGTACTTTCAGGGTTGTTCGGTATGCAATTATGGAGGTCAGGGGGAAGTGTATTGTTGTGGCATTTGTGCATTATGGATAATATTTCTAATTTGTGCATGTCATAGATTGTTAAAAGGCCATGTTTACTCATTATAGAAACTGTATTTTCGCGTTTACCAAGGTTAAATATTAGGCGAATGAACTTATTGCACACTCGCTGTAATTTAGTTAGCATTAGGCTATTACCATAACACCACGTGGATATGCAATAGTGAAGGTGACTTAGTATTAGTGAGTGGTATAATGTGAGAAGTGAGGGTTGGTCAACAAGGGGTTTTATTTTACGTACCATGAGTAAATTAGTGTTAAGTTTCTTAAGGAGTATTTGCATGTGTGGTTTCCAGGAAAGTTTGTCATTTAAAGTTAGACCACAGAATTTAAAGCTGTTATCTTGTTCAATTTTATAGTTATTTATTGAAATGAGGGGTGGTACTGAAAAAAGTAGATTTAATGGAGTTGGCAAAGTACATGTATTTTGTTTTATCAATGTTAAGAACCAGTTTGTTGCTGGAAAGCCATGTGTATAATCTGTCTAGATCCGCATTAGCATTTACATAGGTAATTGATTGGTTGCGGCCGGGGGTAAAAATGGTGGTGTCATCGGCAAACATAATTGCCTTACTATGGGTTAGGCAATTTGGCAGGTCATTGATATATATAAGAAATAATAAAGGACCTAGAATAGATCCTTGAGGAACTTCTAATTTAACTGGTTTCGGTTTGGAAGATAGAGTATCATCAAAATCAAAAAATTGTTTTCGGTTTGATAAATAACTAGTAAACCAATCAAGTGCTACACCCCGGATGCCATAATGAGAAATTTTGTTAAGCAAGATGTCATGATCAATAGTGTCGATTGCTTTTGACTAGAATAAAAAACACTGATAACAGATTTCTTATTTTTCAAATGATCAGATATTATATTAACCAGAAGATTGCTAGCATGGCTAGTTGAATGATCTTTTCTGAATCCAAATTGGTTGCTGTGAATAATATTATTGTGATTAAAGAAGGAGTGGGTTCTGATGTACATTATTTTGTCTTTGATTTTAGAAAATGAAGGCAATAAACTAATCGGTCGGTAGTTATTTATCAGTGAGTGCTTTCCTTTTTAAACACTGGGATAACTTTTGCAATTTTGAAGTCATTTATAAATTTGCTCTGACTGTAATGATAGATTAAATATATGGGATAATGCTTGCAATATATTAACCGGTAGGAATTTTACAACCTTTGTACGGAATGTGATCTAAGCCGCTGCTGGATTTGGATTTTAAGTCCAGTATTATTGTTTTAATCTCTTGTGGACTAGTGGGGAATATATACATGGTGGAAGATGATTGGGATTTTAGGTAATTTGTGTGGTGTGAGGTGGATGGTGGAATCCGGTTTACCAACTCAGTTGCAACATTTAAAAAATGATCATTGAAATAGTTAGCAATGTGTATTGGGTTGCTGGTAGATAATCCATTAACTTCAAATGACTTTAAAATTTGTGGTTTTGATTTCCCGAGTAGTTCATTTATAGTCCTCCATGTAAGCTTTATGTTATTTTTGTTAGTCTTGAAAATTTTTCTATAATGACATTTTTAGCAGCTTGGATTTTGTGATGGTACAAATTACGAGCTTTATTGTATTTTAATTTTGACGAGACTGTTCTTTTTAGTAAATACTTTTTGTATAGATTTTGTTTAGTTTTATTTAATTCCTTTTATATCTTCATTGAACCACTTTAAGTGGTATTTGGAGCTTTGTTGGCTACTAGTGGAAAGCTGTTTTCAAACTCTATATTGTATCTCTCCATTAAGTTGGAATATGCAAAGTTGGGATCTGATTCACATAATATATTGTCTATGTTAAGATGTTGTAGGTTGTTGTTAAAAGAGACTATAGTTGCATCTCTAAAGGATCTTGAACTAGATTGAGATTTGCTAGATTTGCTATTGTTTTCTGAATTAGGCTTTAGTGCTAATATAACTGGTCAGATATGTTATCAGTTAAAATGCAAGCTTTAACTAATGAACGTTTGACCTAGATAGCGCACGATGCAAGTAACATGGAATATAATCAACCGGTTTATAGTTAAATTAACGTTAAATGGGACAGGGTACGCTAGAACCCGCCTTTGTTCCACAACTTTGAAATGGTCTGCCATGCGTATTGAAAGCATAACATGCTACCTGGATAGCACTGTCTGTGTTTGTTTGTGTATTGGATCTTTTATAGCGATTCGTAATTTAAAAATATGCAAAACATGAGTTCTATACACGAAGAACAGATGATGTTTGCACATGGGTTAGAACACAGCTACATTTTTTACTGGGATTAGTTTCGAACCCATAACGGGTTCTTTACTAAAACCGTTTTTTTTGTATGTAAGTCGGTATATGTATCGGTCGCTTTAACCATTCGGCCACACGACCGTACAGAACACAGCTACACAGACATGCGACCTTATGTGGCACATAAAATTTATGATCACAGCAGCCGGCATTTGCTCTGACAATGCATCATCACTGAAATATTATTATTAGGTTTTCGATTATTACCGGAGCTGTCGTACTTTGCCTATATAAGTTTATTTCATTTTGCTTAAGAGGGAAGTCCTAACGCATTAACAAAATCTTGTATGTGACGATTACTAAGAGTTTTATCTGGAATCTATGTAGTTGAAACATCTACCGATTTATCTCGTAAGTGGTACTTAGTTAATTGCCTCAATTGCTCAATACAATTGATGATATCAAACTAATGATGCTAGTTTTGATAGACGAACCACAGAAGACAGTAGTCAAGTCGAGGACGTTTACATAGAAAAACTTAATTAATTAATTAGCGCACCTCTGACAGTTGAGGTATCTGGCTACCTACAAGGAACAATCTATTACAATACGCAAGCGGGCTGCAATTGCTCCCTACAAATGCAACCGCCTTGGTCGTTATTGCTAATTATCGCGACATGACATAATTAGATTCTTCACTAATAAATTTAAACTTAAATCTGTAGATATTTCAAACACAAAATAATAGTGTATTTATGGTTGGTTATGCATATTCTACGTTTAGGGGATATTTTTGGGTAATCTGTTTTTTTATTCATTATGTTAGGCACCGATCATATTACCAGAAATGGCAGCTTAAGGTGGTGTACTTATAGATAAACTTTAAGCAGCCAAATGCACCTGCCCCTAGCACCAGTACTGACATCAAGAAAAAGGTCGTTTTAAAATATCAATGCCATCGACTAATATCATGTAACAGTTGATTCATTAAAAATTGCTGCTTAGTATAAGTCACCACAAAATACCCTTGCTCACCAAAACCATATGAATCACAGAGATGTACAATGAAAATTTATGGACAGCATTATGGACATCTTTGATAATATTATTGATAAAACAATTAAAATTTTCGGTGGGAATTAAAAACTTTAATTCTAGATCAAGGAGTTGAGGTTAAATGGAACAGAGCTGGGAAATGTAGCTGAATACCTGGTTCCTTGTATTCAACATATTGATAAACTTCGATTATATCTTTGCAAACAACTGAACGATTGTATGCGTGATTTGTGCACAGCTATTTATGATCGCCCGAACAAGGTAAATATTAAGAATCATACTTCCAGTAGCTCCACATCAATCATTGATTTATTATAGATGTGTGTATATTTACACAACCACAGCTATTACAGTGTTGTTGAAATGCAGTTCTATCTTACAAAATATGCTAAAATAACTGGTATTCTAATAGCCTTGTTATAATTACCTGTTTAGACAATGATTCAAAATAAATTTGTGTTTAATAGGAATATATAAGGGAGAACAATTTATTAAGTTAGAATCAGTTTAAAATAGAATTTTAAATTTTATACTCTTTCAAATAAAATTACAATGCATTTAAATAAGTAAAATGTTTGTTCAAAATAGGAAACTGGTTGATAGATAATACATCAACCTGAAAACTATAGAAACAAAAGTTTATTCGTTTTTACTTAATAGTAGGCAAATAAGCCAAAAAAATAAAGAAATTGGTGTGTTTAACATTAGTTGGTCGGCTCAGACCGTAACCCAACACGAATATATATGAGACTTCCGGGGGATTTGTCATATCTGTTGTATGTATATTGTTCCATATACTTATGATAACTTGAATTAATATTAATCACCTCCTTATCCTTGTTGCAGATTGTCTTAGATATTCAATCTGAATTCGATGAGAACGCAGCAAGTTGTTTGGGCAATTGTTTGCATAAAGTCAGCCATCTAGGAATTGACGAGCATAGGATTTCCGTACAAAGTCGCATCATCTTACGTGAAGCTGCTCAACAACTTTCCTCGGTAAGTCTTCCTTGTACGGTTTAATCGTTCAGAACGGAAACGATATTCCTAGAGATAGGCATATGTGGATTGGTAACTAGTAGTAATGGGACGAAATGCAAATTAACTCATTCGAAATGAAAATTTAACATGGTCTATATATGCAGAAACCAAAATTTTAAGTGATCAAATTAGGGTAATTTCCCTTAGACGTTAAAAACCAAAACGGCATTTTTTTTTCTAAAAAAATAGCTTTTAAAGCATCGCGTTTAAACGGCTGCCCTAATTTGAAAGATTTTGTAGAATGTAAGTGCATTAGTCACAGAATTAACACTAAGAAAAAATAAAAAAATTAGCAAGGGAAAAATCCTAAAAAATAAGAATTTTAAATGATGATTGTGACAGGCATGTCATCTCGGCCCGACATCTACCAAAAGGAGTAATGAAATCGCAATAAAATTTGGGTGATCTGTTTGACAACATGGTCTATATATGCAGAAACCAAAATTTTGAGTGATAATTCCAGGGGAATTCCCCTGGGACGTTAAAAACCAAAACGGTGTTTTTTTTCTAAAAAATAGCCTTTGAACGGCTACTCCAATATTAATCAGATTTGGTGGAATGTAAGTACTTTAAGCACTAAAAAAATGAAAAAAATTATTACCTAGGGAAACACACTAGAAAAATAGGATTTTGTTCTTAAATCATGATTGTGACAAGCATGCGATGTCGCCCCGACATCTAACTAAAGAAGTAATGGAATCGCAATGAAAACTTAACATTTGTAGGAAAACGTAGTTTAGATATGCACCAACCAAAATTTTGAGTAATGGATCCAGGGTATTTTCCCGAAGACGTTAAAAGCCACAACGTTTTTTTTCAAATAAATTAGCTTTTTGGGGCATAGCGATTGAACGACTGCTCTATTTTTAATCAGATCTGGTTAAATGTTAGATAGACCATTAGACACTCTGCCAATTAAAAGAAAGAAAAAATTTAGTAGGGTTAATTTTCTTAAAAACGAAGATATGTTCCTGAATTAGGATTGTGACAGGCACGCCATATTGCACTGACTTATACAACAAGGAGTCGACAAATGAGATTAAAAGTTTAAGAATTGTTACATAACATGACCCACATATGTTAAAACAAAAACTTGTCCAATAAACCCAGGGGAGTTCCCTGAAACCATGAAAAACTAAATCGGGTAATTTTGGGAATTTAGCTTCATTTCATTACAGCGCTTGAAAAGAAGCTTTAATTTAAAACATTTGTGGTTAAATGTTCGTAAATTTAAGACGTTTATTCTTTTTTTAACTACATATGGAAAAGAAATTTGGTTGGTTAACTATGGGAACCATGCGTTTATGCTTGAAGAAACAAACTACATACTCGGTGTATAAAATACAAATTATGGTTAGGGACCCTGTAGCATGGATATATGGCATACAATGGTTAAGGTTAACACTTTCTAGTTATTTACTGGAGATTTTCCTTTAAAAAATAACGTTTATGGTTTTACAGACGCTTTGCGAGTGACTTTTACTATGCAACAAAGCCCCAAAGGCCGAGAACTTTAGTCGCGCCCGGCCGAAGCCTCCTGCTGGTTTTGAAACTCAAACCATTTTTCGCTTCAGATCTCAAACCATGTTTCGCTTCTCTGCTGTCTCTTCGATCTGTCTCCGTTTTGAGTTCCCCATTTTTACTTCCAAAGACTTGGGGTTTAAAGGCTTACACTAGTTTGTTGCGTGCCAGCGGCCGGATTCTTGTCCTGTAATAATGGCCCGAAAATATACCTATTAACCGGTCTTGTGATTACATGATATCTGCAAAATCAACTGACCATCCACTGACGTCATAATCTTCTCTGGAAGCGTCCGTTCTCACGCGATAAGTAAATAGATTGTGACGTCAGATAGATTTCTGCACCGGGCCTTACTCGCGACGACTGCGTCATCATCAGCTGACCAACCGCACATTCTTCAATTACGTCATACCTTGTGGCGTTCCAGAATGATTTGCGATTTTGAAGCAGAATGACGTCACCTAATCGCAGTTTGGATAATTGTGGTGAATTGATGATAATCGCCGGATCAGGCCAGGTCGCTATGGGGAAGTAGAAGCTATATTATTTTTTGGTTTTGATCATGCTGGATATTGAATGATAATCTCGTGTCTCCGATTGATCTTACCAGTTGGATCATGTAGACATCTGGACTCAAGATTTTGAGGCTTACTGACCGCGGCGTTGGCTAAGCTTGTTTCGGCCAGCTGCCTTACGGTCTCTGGCAAGCTGCGCAGCTGAATGTCTAGGAGTTCACTCTCCACACTGCCTACTAATTATTATAGTAGCCACGATTTGTAAAGTCTAGATATCAAGGTTAAAGTCTCCAAATATAACAGTTTCGTTCGCGAAGCAAGTTACATAGTTTGGTGCAAGCTATGTCTGATGCAAGATATCTATCTGGTCTGATGCACGTTATAATGCATGACGCGACTTATCGAGTCTAAAGTACGTTACATATATTTTACTATTTATATGTTCAGAATATATAGAACATTTTACGAGGTGCGAAAAGTGGGAAATTAGGTGAGAAAACTACGTTAACGATTTAAACTGCGGGCCCGTACTATGTGATAATTGCGTAACGAGTAATAACACGTAAGAGTCGGTAAAATTCAAACGCAACAAAATATTTTAGACAAATAAATACAAGACAATGTTGTCTAACTAATGACAAAGTTTCATTGCGATAATCCTTCTAGTAGATGTCGGACGCCAAGAAAATAAACGGACAAAAGCAATACGTGTCCCATTTGAAAAAAATGGGACCCATAATTATACGAGATGATACAGACACAAATATAAACAGCTGGTGATTAAATTGTAATAAAGCTTTTTGATTTGTGTGGGTGATAATCCCAAATAAAAACAGTGTTTAGTACAGTAAACTTGGTTATTTTAAATTAATATATTTTTTTAATTGCTACCTCTTAATAATTTAGTTTGAATTGTCTACTCCATTTCTAAGATATCAGTGCCAACCAAACCAACTGGTTTTGTAATTAGGCAAGGCACTTAACAGACAATGTCTTCACCCAGTGGATTATCGGGTTCCGGCCGGTTAGTCTGGCGGTTTGGTGCATCGCCCTTCAATCGAAAGGTTGCAGGTGCGAAACTGGTTACTAGCTAGGTGGTTGTGTCCTTGGGCAAGGCACTTTACGGACATTGCCTAAATCCAGCGGATTATTGGGTTTTACTAAGGTAAAGGAACGTGTGAATCATATACAACACACTGAAATAGCTCCGGTAACTCTAACGGTGGACGCAAGGTGATCTGACGAGTGTTAACCCCCTTGGTATTCCCATCCACGGAAATAAACATGAGTTTCCTATTCTATCCCATTCTACCTCAATTAAAAAACATCTCACTTACATTCAACACACCACAATAGCTCCAGTTTTTTATCTTTCTATCCCTTTCTTAGCTCTCCAGCTCCAAGCTCAAAATACAATGAATATCGATGGTGACAATGTTGAAACCAGTCATATTTGCAACACAATGAAATAATTTCTTTCTTATAATATTGGCGTATCTAATGCATATTACCAACCAACTTGAAAGGTTTTAATCTGGATATTCCCTTTCAATGTCAGACTTAATCAACCAGAATTGCACAAATGTACAACGGTTAGGACCAGTTTTCAGGTGGAATTCCGGACCTAATGCTACCAAGTGAAATAACATGTTATGTAGTATTTTTTTTAAATTTTTGGCTACCCTTTTAACCAAGAAGAATCATAATGAAATATAACCAGGTTGTTATAGTAACTTTGCTATGTAAAATGCAATTACAAACTGTGATGAAATAGTGCTGTATTATATGGGCTGTAGTTTAATAGTAAATTACGGTCCCTTTTAATATATATGCTTCTATCCTCTTTATAACTTAAATATTGCTTTTCCTCAGGAGTTGGTTGTATATGGTGGATGGTTAGCATCATGGAAAGTGGGTTCACGTGGTCGTCCTGAAGATGTGAAGCGACTGCTACAACTGCAACCCGGGCAGGTTCGGATAAAATGTGGTTTTGGATTAATGGTTATGTCGATTTCTATTGTGTTCAACAAGTGGTGTATTGTGATGGGATGAATTTTTGGATTTGTAATGAAATGTTTCATTGTTAATTGTGGTATTAGTGAGGTTTATAAGATACACTTACAAGCATGTAGGTTTGATGCTCGAAATATATATCATCAGTTTAAAGTATCTATTGTTAAAAACTCAAAACAAACTCATTTTTTATTTCCCCATGAATGGGGAAAACCAAGGGGGTTAACACATGGGCAATCGTCAGATCACCTCGCGCCCATCGTCGGGTTACCGGAGCTATTGCAGTTTGTTGTTTTTGATAGATACGTTCAATTTAGTAGAACCCATTAATCCGCTGGGTTCAGGCAATGTCCGTAAAGTGCCCTGCCCAAGGACACAACCGACTAGCTAGCGACCAGTTTCGCACCTGCAACCTTTCGATTGAAAGGCGACGCACTTAACCGTTAGATCAACGAGCCGGACATTGTTACTCAACAAAGACCAAAGGTAAGGTCATATGCTATCGGTAAAGGTCATACATATGAATATTTCGGCAAGTAAAAAAGCGGTAAACTGATTTCACTTAAGCTCATCGTTATGTTTATCAAATTGCGTTAATGAGGTTAAAAATTCATCGTTAAACACACTTTTTTACCTGCCTCATGTGTGCCCTATCAGTAATAGTACAGCGCTTGCTTATTTTGCAGTAAAGATGAAAATTAAAAGTCATTACTGTAAAAAGTAATTTCGTTTTTTTGTCCTCAATGTTAGGACCATCAGCTAAGAAACTTCAAACTTATATACGAGATGTATTTATAGCTATCAGAATGATATTTTCTTTGAAATAAAACTTGAACCGTTTTTAGAAAGTTTATTGTGAATGTTTTGTTTTGTTATATTTTGTTTTCACTATTTCGGTAAATTTAAATCATACCTTTAAGAATAAAAAAAAAATATGTTCTCAAAAATTGTTAGTTGGCACGCGGAAGGATTTTGACCTTAATTTTAGCCGATTTTGGCACCCAGACCCAGAAAGGTTGCCCACCCTTGTGCTGAACTATTTTAGCATTGTAGCATTAGGAAGGAACACTTTAAGGTTAAATTGAGGACACAATTTTGCAAATAATGATAAAATGGTTTTAAATGCTGCATCATCCCATCACTAGCTTTAATCACCAAAATTATGGGTTGAAAGATGTGAATCATACAGTTATTCAAATGGTTTAGGTTAGCATTTTATTAGTTTTCCTAGTCAACCTGTGTAGTGGTTTTAGAATAATTCGTAATTAAACAAAAAACACTGAAACACGCTTTTGTTGTTGGGTGCTATCCCCATAAGCTTACGTCATACCCCACATTTTTTTTACCAAGTCAAGTTTTGAACTCATAATGGCCTTGTCACTTGGACCGTTTTTGTATATGAGTCGGTATATGTATCGGTCGCGTTAACCATTTGGCCACACGACCGTACGAATACTGAACAAAATGATGGTTAAGCTGCATATATATATACCTTATATATTATACAAAGTGTTGATTCATTAAAAACTGCTGGCAAACAACCTTTTATTCAAGATCAAGAAGTTAATTTTAAATGGAACACACCTGGGAAATGTAGCTAAATACCTGGTTCCTTGTATTCAACGTACTCGTGAACTAGAATTATATGATTGCAAACAACCGAACGATTGTATGCGGGATTTGTGCACAGCTATCAATGATCGACCAAACAAGGTAAACAATCACTGATTTATTATAGATGTGTATATTTACACAACTGTATCGCAGCAGTGTTGTTGTACAGCAGGTTATGTGCAGTCTATAAAAGTGTTTTTGTTATAAAATATATTAAATCACCAGGCAGTTTATATTGAAATTAGCAAACGCACTTTTCCATCAATGAAGGAAATGACCAGTGAAGCAACTGTATAAGTGTCTAGTGACACACCGCCTGCCTTCCAAAAAAACCTCACATGGGAAAAATATTTAAAAGATTTTCGGGGTTATCTGCACCCTGACTACTTTTTTCATATTACCATTTTTATGCCCTGCAGGCTTCTCAGTTATTTGATTGTCAGCTCAACCAAACCTTAATCAGTTTAAAGTTACCATTATTTTATTACAAAGACAAATGCCTGTAAAATTTATCGTGGCATTTTATATACTGTATATCGATTTCAGACGTAATAAAAAAATCACTTGTTTAGTTCAGTTTTCCCTATTACGATGTTTTTCACCCCCCCCCAATACCTCGTAAAATATCTAGTTAGTTAAGTCTAAAATTGCTGTGTTTCGGATAGCAAGTGTATTTCAAAGCAAGCTTGTGTTTATGTGTATAACCGGCCGGCTCCTTGTTCAGTCACAATTTAAAAACCTTCCTTTTCACCAAATTCGGCATTGATTTGTATTTGTATTTAAAACAATATTTAGAAAACGTTTACAGAATCTTAATAAATGTCATTCAACCTATCATTAAGTGTTGAGTATACGAATGAATACAGAGCGGTGCAAATATATTATATGTGATTAAAGGTATATATATTATATGTGATCAGATATATTAACACTTTCCACGCCCGGTGAACAGACAAGTAAGTTACCTTCGTTCACGGTGACTCCTTGATTTGGTTAAGTTTCAGAATAACCTGCTGTAACAACTATTGCCAGCGAATCACCATACAGTTCCAACACGAGCTACTGTATTAATAAAATGTACAAAGATATCAAATTATGTTTTGCCCCCAAAATTCTAGCTGCTAAGTTTTTATAACGTTTTTTATGTTTTAAATAAATATTCAAATTGGTTTGTTTAATAGTTGATTATTGAACATATAATTCAATCCACAGAATATATTCATTGTTTAGTTTTAACATTTCTGTTCTACACAGATCAAACTTACAGTGAAAAGCTATGAGAGGTTGAATGACCACACAGCACAATGTCTGGCTGGGTGTCTTGGCAAAATATCGGAACTGGATTTGTACTGGAACATATTTTCACCAACAGGTCAACTTATGTTGCAAGAAGCAATACAACAACTCCCTTCTCCCCAGGTAAGCCTCAGTTTCATGTGTTGTTGTGTATGATGGATGTGTTTTAAATAAGTTAAGTTTAAATACTTTAGGTTTACTTGGGCTGTTTCGGTAATCATGTTAAAATTATCGTTTTAATTTTTTTCATCAAATATACAGCAAATAATTATAGTGAAAAGGGGTTGAAATCATATAAATTTATTTTAATAGACACAAAAAATTAAACAAAAATTATGTATTTTATGGCTTTAGAATTATTTTTTGCCATCAAAACAAATTTATTTATAAATAACACTTCCCCCCTTAAATAAATATTGACGATCAAATGAAAGTACCAAAATGGGAGCCAACTGTTATGGTTGGAACCAGGTTACTTTATACAATAGCTCAT
>CH002910.1:0-22773 GCA_000149265.1 Ciona savignyi | reverse complement strand
ACAGAGTCACCCAAATCATTATACCGCACTCTTGTATGCCCTGCCAACTTATTTTAAATACAGACAAGTCCATACCACAATATTACCCTGTGTTAACTACAGAGTCACACAATTAACTCGGTCCTCGTATGCCAGCGCGTCAAACGCTGCACACTTTAATTTAAATTCCTTAATTTCTCGCTTTTCCGTTTTATTAGTTCGTCCTTCAGTTCTACATTCGTTCAATTGACAGTTATAGTTGGTTTCGGTGCAGTTGTTTGTTTTTCCTATTTTTTATTGCAGTTTTATTTGTAGTAGTGGTGGCTTACTAACTTATATTTATTTTACAGCTGCATACCTCAGTACTTCAGTATTAGAAAACCTATCCCCTTCCCCCTTACATTTCCCCCATTTCAAAGCCAAATTTTGTTGCCAAATTTTCATTTTTCCAGTTCGCCTTGCCGCCCTTGGTTTGTTATTAAATTGTTTTAAGTTGGTAGTTGGTTATTCTAATTAGGAGTTATTTAGTTATGAATGTGACCGTTTGTCGGTTACACCCTGTTTCAATTACTATATATCCTCATTACTACAACAAGATCCCCACACCCCCACCAAAAGCGTAATATTTTGATGTGGCTGACTTTAAAATACATCACGCCAACTTGTGTGTTTCTCAAACTTGTTTCAAAAAATATCCTTAAATTCTTTCATGTTTTAAAAGTCCCATCAATACATTAAATATTTGTTACTGTCTTTTTTCACATTAAGTCTATTTTGTTAATTAAATAACACTTCAAAATAATTCGACTAACGCTTAGACCACTCCTCGTACGTATCGGGTGACATAAACCCGTCCGGTGACAAAAAAATGACAACATTTTGGAAAATGGGAAAATTTTGTAAGATTTACTGCACATAAGCCTCAAATAAAGTTTTGCTGAAACCTTAATGTTTCTATAAAACATTTTAACAAATAAAAAGAAGTCTCCTATAATTAATACCACAAAGAAGATATTGATAAATAAATGTGAGAATTGCATTACAATTAACCCGTCCTTGCTTATAAGCCGCAAGTTTAAAGATACCACTGCACGCTGTGGTTTGTTACGTAGTTTTCGGAAATTTGATTGACAGCTCAATTGAACCATAATCAACTATAAGCATTCCTGTTCTACACAGATCAAACTTGCAGTGAGAAGCTATGTGAGGTTGGATGACCACACAGCACGATGTCTGGCTGGGTGTGTTAACAATATATCGAAACTGGATTTGTACTGGAACAAACTTTCACCACAAGGTCAACTTATGTTGCAAGAAGCAATACAACAACTCCCTTCTCCCCAGGTAACCCTCAGTTTCATGTGATGTTGTGAATGATTGATGTGTATTAAATAAATCAAGTTTAAATAATTTAAGTTTACTGGATTTGGTAATCGTGTTAAAATTAAATTTTTAATTTGTTCAATAAATATACTGCAAATAATCAGTCAAAAATGTAAATAAAATGCATTGTTTAACTTGTTTTGTAAAATATATCATAAACACGTGATCATGTATTTTAAGGCATTGTTTGGCATCAAAACAACCTAATGTTTAAATAATCAAAATATTGTGTTTCAAAACTTCCCCCCGTAAAAATAAGTAAATGACGATCACAATTGCGAAAGTACCAAAATGGGAGCACGAACTGTATCCATGGTAATGGCAGTCGAGGATGCTTAATACAATAGCTCATTTATACAAGAAAGGAGGTTATAACCAGACAGATTCTTGGTTTGATCTTTACCCTGATCACTTTCTGTGCGGTTGTGTTTAAAATGGACTGTGTGACAGTCATTTTAGAGCCCAAACCCCAAGTATCTATAATTGTCGATTTCTGTTTGCTCAATGAAGCGTCACGGCATCGCTGCCAATTTAGAAGGTCATAGTAATTTCGGTCTTTCTGTCCTTTGCTACATAAAAGCAGGTTTATATTGATTAGCTGTTCAATACCGCACGAAAGATAACCCAAAAATTGTGTTCCATATACTGTATTTTGAATAGCTACCGTTAATTTGCTATCGCAATTGCATGACAGCACAAGAGGGTGTTTTGTTGTAAAATATAAAGCAATCCCTGGTTAAATACGTTGAGCAGCTCGAATTCGCCAACGCAGGGTTGACAATGTAGGGTAGAGGCTTCGCCCCTGTTGATTTCTACAGATTGAGTTGTTTATAATGAGATTTATTGTCAATAAACACACACATTACCACTTTTATGCCCTGCTCACTTATTTTAATTACCAGTAAGCCCATACCACAATATTACCCTGCCTCAATCACTAGATATCCTCATCACTACTAAACGATCCCCACACCCTTTCTCAAAGCTTTATATTTTTATGTGGTTGACTTTAAAATACATCACGCCAACTTGTGTGTCTCTCCAACCTGGTTCAACAAAAAATATGTTTTTTTAAATCTTATTCAAACATTAAATATTTTTGTATTGTAGTTTAATTAATCTTTAAAACAATTTGCTTAACGCATAGACCCCTTACCCCCGTAAAAATGGGGTGATACAAACCCGTCATCTTCCGCCATGTTGTTGATCATCGGTGACGGTCTGACCTTTTGTGGGTGGCTTGGTTAATGTAAAATAGATGTCATCCACACCAATAAGTAACTTGTTCCTTGTAAACTAATTTCAATTTAAGCTACTCGTTCAAATTCCATCCATTGTTCCGACCCTAGTCCAGTTCGGACTGTGACATGCCGCTGGCACCATTCAATCCTGCAAAAAGACCGCTAAATTAACTTGCGGAGTAGCTCTTTTTGTCAAGCAAGTCTTTCTTTACATTCTCTGTGAATTTCGTGCCATTAAGATAAAAAGGAGATTGTTGGTGTCGTTTTCGCAGCAGGCGGTTATGCCTTGTGCTCACTAAAGCATGAATCCAGCTGGGCCTGTTGAGAGCACGATAAAGAAAAAGGCAGGCGGCGAGACTAGTTCCGTGTGCCTTGCTTTGAAGAATATCATACAATTCGAGAATATTTGAAATAGTTTTTGTGTTTGTTTGGTTTTGAATGCCTTTTCTACACTTCCTTTACTGTTCTTTTTTATACTTTTCACTGTTTTAGTTCTACAAAACTCTAAAAACTTCATGCGTTTTGGTTTATTTTTTCATATTATAGTTAGATTAAAAGGAAATTTCAATTAGGAATAGTAAAAAAACTACTGAAGAAAAAAAGACAGTTTAAATTTTCCTGGGTACAAATTATTAGACACTATTAGATAGTCTACATTCCAATTTTCATATCATTTGAGCATACCAATAATTAGAGTATTTCGTTTGTCAGTGCACCTCAAATTTTCAAAGTTGAGCAGAATTTTCTTTACATATAAAGTGGTGTTCACTAAAATTTACATAATATTTTCTTTATTGGAGGTAGATTCTAGGTATGCGGCTTGTCTAAAAGAGGAATCGTATGGAGTTATATTTAAGGAATCGTAGGGAGTTATAACACAAGACACCACCCACAGTCATGTTAGCAAGCTACAATGTGTATGTGGCATATGCATTTTGCGTGTTGTAGTTGGACAGTGCAACTAATCATCTAGTTTGGTTCATTTTTGTTTATACAATGAAAACACATAGCAAAGACTTTAATAAAAACTGGAAAAATACGTCGGTAAACACTTGTATACCCCTCTCGATTATTTAGGGTTGGTTTAGCCAGAGGTGGCCGTAAAGCCTAATGTATTTTCCACAAATGTAAATATGGTATAAAATTCAATAGACTGCACATAAGCCAGTGTATTTTATAGATTGTATTTTATACACCGAGTATGTAGTTTGTTTCTGCAAGCATTAACGCATGTGTCCCATAGTCATCTAACCAAACTTATTTTCCATGTGTAGTTAAATAAAGAATAAACGTCTTAAATTTACGAACATTTCACCACAACTGTTTTAAATTAAAGCTTCTTTTTAAGCGCTGTATAGTGAAATGAAGGTAAATACCCAAAACAGCCCGATTTAGTTTTTCATGGTTTCAGGGAATAATTCCTTTGGGTTAAGTAGATAATTGACAAAAAAATATGTGTCACAAAAATTTGGGACCCATAATAATCACTAATTATTGGTATGTCCAAATGCTATGAAATTTGAAATGTGGATTAACCAATAGTGTTTCTACTCGGGAAAATTTAAACTGTATTTTTATTTTCAAGAGTTTTTCACGATTGATTCCTAGTTGGATTTTTCCTTTTTTTTCTGACTACATTATGAAAAAATGAACCAAAACGCATTGAAGTTTCTGGAGTTTTTTAGAACTAAAACTGTGAAATGTATGAAAAATAACAGTAAAGAAAGTGTAAAAAATGCATACAAACATAAACACTATTTCCCATATCCTCTAAGTGTATGGTATACCTCAAAACAGGGCACTTTGCACAATGTCACCCCACATCGCTCGCACCAGAAGCTTGATCTTTTATATTTTACTTGTGTAGTGTATCTTTGGTGCATTGACATTTGATTGCACACTCGGTATGAGGATTTGCTGGCCATAGTCGTTACAGCAGGTTGTGTTGGAACTTCAGGAAGTCACTGTGAACATAGACAACTAAGTCAAGTGGTAGGATGGTTTACGCAACCGATACATTATACGATTTGTTATACAAGAACAGTCTTAGGGATGAGCCCATGATGGGTTTAATAATTGTACTATCAAATCATGTTTTGCCACCAATATTCCAACTGCTAAGTTGTTATAACTTGTTATATTTCAAATGATTATTAAAATTGGTTTGTTTGTATTTCTTAGTTGATTATTGCACATACAATTCAATCAAAAGGATATATTCATTGTGGAGGTTTAACATTCCTGTTCTACACAGATCAAACTTACAGTGGGAAGCTATGGGAGCTTGGATGACCACACAGCACAATGTCTGGCTGAGTGTGTTGGCAAAATATCGAAACTGGATTTGGACTGGAACGAACTTTCACCAGAAAGTCAACGTATGTTGCAAGGAGCAATACAACAACTCCCTTCTCCTCAGGTAAGCCTCAATTTAAAGTGATGTTGTGTATGATTGATTTGTTTTAAATGAATCAAATTTAAATAAATTAAGCTTACTTGGGCTGTTTGTGTAATATTGTTATTTTAAATATGTAATATGCATTATATAACTTTGTTGTTATACACTCACACAAATTATGTTTTTTTTAGAGTTCCATAAGTAAATTTTGGTATCAAAACCAAATAATGTTTGAATAATTAAATATTTTGTTTTACCTGTCAGTTACTAAAGAGTAACCATCGAATGGAAGTATTAAAATAGCGGAAGTGTTATGGTTGGAACTAGGTTACTTTTTCATACAATAGCTCATATACAAGAGCGGAGGTTATAGGTTCTCGGTTCGATCGTCACCATGACCACTTTCTGCGCGGTTGTGTGTAAAATGGACTGAGTTGTTTATAATAAGCTTTATTGTCATGAAACACACGCATTACCACTTTTTTGACCTGCCCACTTATTTCAATTACCGACAAGCCCATTTCACAATGCCCCCATCACTAGATATCCTTATCACTACTACAAGATCCCCACACCCCTCTTAAAGCTTGATATTTTGATGCGTTTTACTTTTAAATACACCACGCCAACTTGTGTGTCTCTCAAACCTGGTTTAACAAATATTCCTAAATTCTTTCCTGTTTTTAAAATTTCATCGATACATTGAATATTTTTGTATTGTACCCCCGTACACATGGGATGACATAAACCCGTCATCTTTCGCCATGTTGTAGAGCATCGGTGACGTGTCTTACCTCGTGTGGGCGGTTCGGTTGAAGTAAAACAGATGTCGTCCACAACAATAAGTATCATAATTTTTCCTTAAACTCTTTTCATTTTAAGCTACTCCGTCCAAATTCCGCTGTTATCCTGACCGTGGTCCCGGTCGGACTTCACTTCCACCTAGCGGCGACGGGCAATTCGTTTATCTCTGTTCGGTCTGAATTTTAGCCGATTAAATACCCTACGTATCTTACAAAGTGTGCAAATTAAATTTCTACTTCTTATTTGTCACGTTTTGGAAAAGATTGTTAAAAATAATGATTTGCAGGTATATTTAAAAAACTTAAATTCAACTATGTTCTGCTCTTGATGTTCCTTTTACTCCATATCTTACTGGTCAACTCAAAAACTAATAATATTGCATTTTACAAGGATAATTGCGCCTATACATAACTGGAACAATCTGCGATTGAACTGGAACGCGATCGCCCTATATATCCCGCTGAAGAACCACAACGAATTTTTTTGTTTTGTTTTATTTTCTTCATTTTCCAGTTTACTTTGTTTTCTGTCGTTTAACTGTTTATCTATTTCCGTTTTTATTTGGTTTGTTTTCTTATACTCTTCTGTTTCGATGCTCATTTTTTGAATTTTGTAAATAATATTTTTTAACCTTTTCTTTAATTTTCTGTTGCTGGTCCTGAAACACAAACAGTTTGGTGAATGCGAAGTGTAAGGCTAAATTTCGGCTCCGTACAACGAACAATGCACTCACTTGTGAATGTTTTGGTGGGAGGAGTGGTTTTCTTGGTACCCTTCGGTGGGCGTCGTCGGTTCATGGGTGTCGGCATCGATGTGCCAACACCCATGAATACCACTTTGCCGATTCTGGCGTTTCCCAGGTTTACTCTGCGTGGTTGAGGAAAGATTTAATCGCAATTCTAACACGAATCACAACCCTAAAACTATACAGACACACTTACGTTGGTTGGGGCATTTTTAAATAATTTTTTACAATTTTTTTTTAAAATCCTATCACCTGAAAGCAAAAACAAAGCTGTTAGTCACTTAAGCAAGCGCAGCAGTAACATCTTTGCAGTCTGAGCGAGCGGTGACATTCGCCGAGTTGCTTGTATCATCCGGTTACGGATGCGCATACCAGAGATGTAGGTTCAAGCAACTGCCCTGTTACGGATACGCATACAGGGAACAAAACATTAACAGCTAAAACATTCTTATAACACTAAAAAGTCAAGTCTTTTGCCAAGCGTCAAACGATCAGCCATTCTTCCTTGGTGACTGAAAATGCTTTCGGGCAATACCAACTTCCATAGTATTGGGTGTGGCTTTCTTTGTCTCGAACTTCGTTGCACTTTCGACAGGTCGTTGGCTTTGTCCGAGCAGCGTTTCGACGAACCAACTTTCCTTCCAAGGTATCTTTTTCCCGTTTTGTCCGATACCAATTGGTGGAGCGGGACGTCGTTTGTTGCGATGGCTGAACGTCACAAAGCATTAGCTGAGGTACGGTCGGTGCCGGATTAACCACAGCAAAAAGATCACCATCATCGAATTTTGGCAACGGCCCAGGTTGAGGTTTTGCTGCAACCAGCGGTTGTTCGGCCACGAGACGTGGTGGCGACAGCCGGATGCCTTGTTTAATGACAGCAGCTTCATGGGACTTGTTTTTTCTGTTCCACCACTGTTTTATTGTGGTATGGTTGACTGCCACCACCTGAATATCGGTGTTGTTCATCACCAAAGTCGAGTTAAAAACGGCCCAGCGGATTCTGTTGTACGCTCGAGAGACGAGCATCCATCTGTCCACCCGTTTACCGCCGTCCACGACTCGTCCGGGATACTTCTGGCACAGTCGCTGCATCATGCTGTCACAGTAACGGTTACAGTCTGGGCACTGGGCCGGACAGCCGTCGCTCAAGAACCCCCTTCGGATGCTGTCTATCCCCGCGGTACCAGCCGCTAGAGAACTTCCTTTTCTGTTCCGGAAGCGACCACGAGTCAAGGCAGTTCGGTGCCGGGGTGCGAACTGAGTGGGTTTCCTGCAAAAAAGGTAAACCGCAATTAATAAGAAAACAATAAGAATTAACGTTTACTTACTTGTCGTAGTCTGACAGGTTGTTCCACAAGCGAATGATTTCTTCAGCTTCCACGTTACTGATCGCTCGTCCCGAGTCAGACAGTTGAAGAAGAAAACTGGCCAACTCCTCGACCTTTTCGTATCCTCCTACCGTATCGCCTGCCCCCATAGTCTCCTGGGCAGGTGAATGAGGAACTACATCGTTCTCGGCTTGTGGAGGAACAGCAACGACGTCAGAGGGCGTTCTCGATTCCGGAGCATCGACTGTCGCGGTCAACTGGACATCGATCACCAAGTCAACGTCGGGTACAGTTGGGTCACCCGATTCGTCAAAGCCTTCGTCTGTTGTAACCTCCACGTACCAGTCAACGTCGTCCTCGTCCGTTTCGATGTCGCGGAGACGGCATCGAGCAAACACCTCCCGGTTTGCTGGTAAAGGTACTCCACGCCGATCAGTTCTCCAGTGTAGCTTCGAGACGATTTGCAGTATACAAACTCGCGGTCGGTCGACATCGCTTGTTTGTAAAGCAAATTAGCAACCCGCTTCATTTGTTCCGAGTAGGAGAACGAGCCAACAGACGTAAACGAGGCCGTATCGGCCTCTCTCGCCCGATCAGCATTCCACCTGGATAAACCATCCAGCAGGTACGCTTGAAAATACACATCGCTAGCTCTGGTTCCAGGTACAAATATTTTCACATGTTCGTGAAAAGACTCAAGAGACGTTGAACCCCTGGCACACCGGTAAACGGGCAACACCACGTCACCAACGGTCTGTGTGCCGGTCTTGGTGTAAAGCTGTATATCTGGAGGGTCTTGAATGCACGGAACGTGGCGCACCTGGGATTTCCAGACATCTTCGAGACAGTCGACCTTAAGCAAGGGCACTCCTGTCGTGTCACACGCAGCAGAAGACGAATACGCTTCAAGCAATTTCTCGATCAACTCCTGGGTCTTCTCGGCTCCGCGGGTTCGTCGACGACAATGAAGATTTCGCTCACGCTTTGTCAACTTTTGGCGCGCGTCCTGCATCGTACTGTTATGTATACCAGCCGATATCATTTCTCGCATCCTTGCTCTAGAGAGTCGGTCCAGATCGTCTTCGTCATACTCGAAAATACAAGCAGATAGCTGCGACAGAAATTCTCCGTACAGAGGATGACTTTCAGTAGTGCAGCACGCGGCCAATTGCCTTATGAAATGCCATATATCAAGACGCACCTTTACGCTGCTCTCCCAGCCGGGAAATACACTTAGGGCGAAAGGCATATGACCGCCGCAACAATCCCGATCTGTGTACAGAAGGATCGGTGGGCGGATACCTGCATCGGCGAACCGCCGCACGATACCCTTTCCCATGAGTGCAAGACCGACGGAGCCTTCGGCGCTGGTGAGTACGCTTTTTAAGATCTGACCGTGCTCGTTGCCAACGTTAGTTAGCCACTTTGCCGTCCTGTCAGCTTTTCCGGCAAGCTTCTTAACAATTTGCTTCGTCGAATCAATCTTCAGAACTCGCCCAAAGACACTGGTGATGGACGCTTTCAGCTCGACCGATCGGTTCAGTACGTCCTTTGAATACACCATTCGCAACCACTTTGCTGTCGGCACCATGCGCTGCGTCGGTGGTTCAGCGCAAGGAAACGCTGCGACCAATCCTTTTCGTGATGCATTTAAAAAATGGCATTGATCACTCAAGTAGTGCACTGATCTTTGTAACCATTTTTCGGCGTGCCTTTTAGTCAGAGTTTTCTGCAATTGGGTGGCGCTATTTCCCAACCCACGCTGACGCATGAGAGTAACGACACCCAAATCGCAAGCTAGTTGGCGTGTAAGTATAGCCGGGAACTGGTGAAATCTTCCAGGATCGAGCTGACAGAGTATGTCATTCGACCAACTAATTTCCCGCTTCTGACAATCCCGACATTCCAAATACTCACCAGCAAGGTTGTAGAAACCATCTGTGTCGAGCACGAGACGCGTGTTTCTGTATAACCCGCATGAAATCATTGAAGGGCTCTTGCAGCGAGGGCACGCAAGATCGCATTTCCAGATTCGCTTCGGCATGAAGAGAACAATCTTGCTTGCAAAGTAGCGATCCATTCTTGGTAGTTGGTTGCATACCGTGGGAGGCTGAGGCGGGTACCAACATAGCTGTGTCAGGGCTTCCGATTTCAGAAGCACTCTTCCATCTTTGGACTTTTTGCACAAAGTCTGACTGACCCACGCATGGTCGGACTTGGGTAAACTCGCCTCCCAGCCTCGAGGTAGCGACACTGCAGATGGACCGCCTCTGACAACAGCGTCCTCTTTTTGTTTGACACTGGTGGACTGTTGGGAAAGGTTTTCAATAAGCATTACTGCTTCTACTAGCTCTCGGTCCTCAACGTCCTCAAAATCGACCCGTTTCAGTGTCGACTTGACCTCGGTTTCAAAGAGCTTTCTTTTATCGCCCACCACGACCACTTTTTTTTCCAGAACTCGGGAGTAATTTCTTGCGAACTACTTTCTTTCCCTCTGGAAACATTTGAAGGTAGATTTTTAAGGCGTTTTTATTGCCGCCTAGTGGACTGTCCACTACCCCTTCTTTTATAGTGGATGCCACCATATAGCCAGCATAGCCCATATCGTTCTCCATTAGCCAACGAAAGGACTTCCCTGTGTACGCCCCGAAATAAATTTCGTGCTGCGATAGGATGTTTTCCTCCGTTTCAACAGCACCCAGAGCCCTCACTTGGTCAATTGCTTTCTTGCGTACCTCCATCGCGGAAGGGCACACGCAATGACTTTTGTTCGAACGCTTGTATGCTTGGGCTTCCTTGGTCGACCGAAGGACCACCTCTCCAGTCTTAGTTCTTCGGATAACCGGTCTCATACTTACCACTTTATTTTTATATTCAGACATCATCATTTAATTCACTATATATTTAAAATTCTATCCCTGTAATAAAAAGCTACGCGAAAATTAAAATTCTATTCGTAAACGAAAAATTACTTTTAATTTTAAACTGCACCCTTGGGTTTTTAACCTTGGGATTACCACCTTTATTCTTTGACAGCCCTGGCACCACATATATATAAAAATTTTCCACTCGCTCAAAATTGTACTTGCGGTAAGAGCAACGCAACATGTTATTGGTAACATCTCCTTTCATTTAAAGTTGCATTACTCACACAATGTGGGTAGGTGTGGCATTTTACGGGTAAAGCTGCGACAAAAAATTTTTAACCAAATACGCGTTTCGTTAAAACTGAGCTGACATAATATATAAAACTATCGTTTATGTATAGGCTACCTTATTTTGCTAAAAATCCTAACTTAGTATATATATATTCCTATAAAAGTAAGAACGCTCTCAACTAGTATAAAGAAGTATGCACGATTTGCAAACATAACAACTGTTTACCAAAAAAACTAAAATCTCGGTATACAGGTAAATGCTGTTTCGTTTACTGGAAATTTCACCACGTGCGAAGTACTTGGCACCTTAAATGACATTGTGACGTAAAAGGAAAGC
Organism: Ciona savignyi; assembly: GCA_000149265.1. Lineage (NCBI taxonomy): Eukaryota > Metazoa > Chordata > Ascidiacea > Phlebobranchia > Cionidae > Ciona > Ciona savignyi. The sequence continues at coordinate 11,400 of CH002910.1, read as the reverse complement.
AAGAAATGACTTATCCACGAGCATATTCTGCAACTTTGGATTACAAATTAAGTTTGGCTATAGTTCATGTGCCGAAAACTTTTCAATAATCAAGTTCGACTGCAAAATTTTTATATTGTTGGAAAACTGCATTCAAGAGGGACATCTTTGCAAAAAAATAAACTCAATCGCGCCACCAGTAGTAGAATTATTCAATAAAACGTCAACACTAGTCGAAGTTTTCGCCGTTACAGCACAGAGTAGGACACCGACTTAATCAGTTAATTAAAGCTGAAAATCATTAACCATATCTTATAAACGTATACCATTAGAAAGCTGAAATGAATATGAACATCTTGGTAGAAAAATTAATACAATTGACCCACCACAGCCTGGTATATTTAAAAAGTTTTAAGAACCGACGTTAATAACCGGCTTATTTCTGCTTGAGCGTGAGATCAAGGGAAAAAGGTTGTAAAATAAACAAACAAAGAATTGTTTCAATTTTGTTCCAATTTTCAATACGTTCTAATTTTGTTCCAATTTACGAGACGAGTGGTCTGTCGTAGAATTAAATTAACAAACAGATTTGGACTATTGGAAAACTGGCCAGAATTTTACAGTGAAAATGAAATGCGACAAGAAGGGCCGAACCAATACGATGAAAGTATCTTCAATTTGGAAGATTTTCCAAACATGACGGCGGTAAACAGTACCCCAAAGAAACCCCTCACCCCGCTATCACAGAGAAAAGCAAAGGGGGAAAGAAAAACAAATCACCAAACCGTCAAGAACAGTACAAAATAGACCAACCAATTGAAAACCCCATGGACAACACACAGGAAAACAAACAAGGCAAAACGACACTAAAACAACAACCAACAAAAATTCATCACCTTAGCGATTCATCCAGTGACACTAATGAACCCACCGAGCCCATGACCATGTATAACGAGACAAAACAAGCCATACCCATTCACCGAAAGGAATCAAATGTAGAGTCAATTTATGGAACACCAGACAATGCAAATGACATACCTACAATTCGGAGATCAGTAATTGAACAAACGGACATCTTCACGTCAGAGGCAACTTCTTCACCTAAAAGAAAACGAACTGACTCATAAATCGCGTTAAACGCAAACAAACCGTTAAAAATCTAATGGAGCCAAACCCAGAGATGGTTAATAATTTGAAAATTGGATCTTTAAACACAAATGGACTTCTAAACAAAATTAAAAAGATAATTTATTACATGGAATCCAATAAAATCGACATACTACTAATACAAGAAACCCACGTACTTACCCAGGAAATGATCTCCAAATTCAAATCGCAGAGTAACATTGAAATTTTCGCCAATGCGCCCGAACATCGTATTACATCCTTCCGCCAAGGAACCGCAATCTTCGTCAAAAAGCACATCCTGTCAATGTACAAAATTCATCATGATATATTATTTGAAAACCGTGTTCAAAAATTAAACCTTAAATATAAACATAATGAAATTAACTTATATAACATTTATTTAAAAGCTGGTCAGACCTATATTAATCTACTTAACAGAGAACAAATGATCTATAAATTGAAAGATAAACTAGAAAACGAAAACGAAACAATTGACTTACTGGTTGGCGACTTTAATATGGTATCGAATGAAATCGACATAAAAGCAAATTATGATAAAAAGAAAAACAGAGACAGGATAGCGCTAAAACGACTACAAGACGGGCTTAACTTTCACGACGCATTTCGTCTAATAAATAAACAAAAGATTGAATTTACGAGGATTACAAAAACGAGTGCCACTAGATTAGATAGAATACAACTATATTTCTGACCACAATAATTGCCCAGTCATAACCCTTAAAATAAATAGCAATTGTAAATGGGGATTATCCTTCTACAAAATAAACAATTCAATATTAAAACATTATGACCTAATTGAAAATATAAGCATAATGTGGAATAATTGGCAACATCAAAAAACAAAATATATGAATACGTCCTTATGGTGGGAAAACGGAAAGAAACTCATTACGAATGAAGTACGAAACTATTCTCAAAGTATTACGCAAGCGGAACGAAAACGATATATTACTAAAGTGCAAGAGTTAAATGATTTAGAAAACCGAGTTCAATCTGAAAAAATCATAACAAAAATACTACGATTAAAAGAAAACATTAATCAGTATGAACGTAAAATTAATGAAGGCGCAATAATTAGGTCCAAAATAAAAATTATAGAAGATGAAGAAAAACCAACCAAGGAATTCTTTAAATACGAAGAAACAAAATGCAACCGGGATAGCATATATTCTATATATAATAAAACGGGATCATTAACAGAAAATAAAGAACAAACCATTATCGCAATAGAGAACTTTTATCGCGGCCTACGGACAAGTGAAGAAATAAATGTAAACGATATAGATGAATACGTATCTATTATAGAACCCTTAACCTTTGACCAATACCAACTAAAGAAAATGTCCCGACCAATAAACCATAAAGAAATCTACAACTGCCTAATTGAATCGAACACTAATAGTACCCCAGGATGTGACGGCCTAACTATAAAAATATATAGACTTTTATGGGACAATATTAAATACGACATGGAAGAGCTATATAACAATATTTACTTAAAAGGAACTATGCCAGAAACCATGAGAGCCGCTATAATTAAATTAATCTACAAAAAAGGGGACAAAAAAGACATCAGAAATTGGAGACCTATTTCGCTACTAAATACGGACTATAAAATATTAAGTAAAATAATAGCAAACCGTCTAAATATAGTTATCCCCAAAATAATAAGCCGAGACCAAAAGTGTGCAATACGCGGAAGATCAATTAACGACAATCTATATAACGTAAAGGCATGTATAGACGCAGCGAAACAATTCAATAAAAATCTAACAATCATTGCAATCGATTTTGAAAAGGCTTTCGACCGGGTAAATTATTCATATCTATTCAAAATATTATCAAAACTTAACATACCCAAATACTTAATCAATTGGCTGAGGATAATATATAATAATATTCAAAGCAAAATAGAATTAAACGGAGCTTTTACAAAAAATATTAGAATAACGAGAGGAATACGACAAGGCTGCCCATGTAGCATGTTGTTATTCCTAATTGGTGTAGAAATATTAAACAGAAAGATAAATATTAATAAAAACATAACTTGATTTAAACTAAATAAAATAGAGTTAAAATTAGAACAATATGCAGACGATCTGTCTATAATAATATCAAATGCGCAATCCCTAAAGGAGGTAATAAGGGAATTAAAAACACTCGAAAAAGCATCTGGTCAAATAATGAACACAGGTAAAACACAAATTATTACAAACGATATATCAATTCAAAATATATTAAACGAAGACTTCCCAAGTGACTGCATAAAAGAAAAGATAAAAATACTTTATCTTGCGTTTATTTTAGCTTAAGTATTGACTGCATACAAGACAACATAGCAAAATCCCGACGCGTGATAAATACTTTGTATTGGAAAAATCTCAAACGCAAATTAACGTTAAAAGGTAGAATAATGATTATAAACTCTCTTTTTATACCGCAACTAATAACAATAGGAAGACACATGCTATTGCCTGAACATTTTATAAACGAAATCAATAACTATATTTATAAATTCATATGGTATCCTTTTAAGATAGACCGCATAGCTAGGAAAAAACTAATAGCGCACCCTAAGGATGGAGGATTGTTCGCTCCTAACGTAACTCCAAAACTAAAGGCCGTACGAGCAACCAGTTTGTATGACTTAAGTAAATTAGAAAAAATCGAAACAATAGCCCAAGAGTAGACTCGATATAACTTGGGATCAACGATAAAAGTAATAAATAATAAGCTTTACACGAATTCGCCAATAAATGCAACGGAACCTAACGCCTTTTTTACTGATATACGCAAAACAATATACCAGCTGCGTCGAACCGATTTTCAATGGGAATCTAATAAACTAAAGCCTATATACCTAGAACTTTTAAAAAATGTAGCGCAATCAACAGTTATATGTGAAAATAGTGAAATCATAAAATGGCCGCAAATTACACTAAGTGAAAAACGAACCAAATCCCACTTTACTAATTTAGAACGCGATAGAAACTATAAAATAGCGCATAACGCATATCATTTCGGCGATTGGTATAGAGACAAAATTGGAATGCAATACCGGAACGGAAAAGTATTAATAAGAAATTGTAAATTTTGCGGAAACGAAACAGATAATATAAGGCATATTCTTACGGAATGCCAATTAACGGAAATAATGATTAATGACATAGAACAAATAACAAACGAAGCTTGTAAACAGAATACGCAGATTACCAAGTCAGTAATACTATATAACCAAACGATAAATAATGCAACGCCTAACCTATTTGTAACTAAAGTAATAAATATTTTTACCTGGGTGCCTACAAGGAACAATCTAGCGAAATAGGCAGCGACCTGCAACGGCTTCCTACACCACAATCCACTCTTTAGGGTTGGTATAGCCAGAGGTAGCCGCCAAACCATAATGTATATTTTAAAAAACTTGGAAAATGTTATAAAATTAAAATTACTGCACAAATGCCTCAAAGAAACTTTTGCAGAAACTTTAGTATTCCCATAAACCAATACAAAATATGAAGATGATGCTTAATAATTAATACCACAAAGAAGATAATGTTAAATAAATGTGGGAATTGCATTACAACTCAACATTAACCCGTCCTAACTTGTAAACCGAAAGATCAAAGGTACCACTGCACGCTGTGGTTTGATACATAGATTCTCAACCAACTCTTAACCTTGGCCAGATAAACCTACGAACTACTCCTATTTTATTACAAAACAGAGGAAGTCCAATTTTGTTTCTTGCCAAGGTTTAAACCTATCATGGGCTCACCCCTAAGACTGTTCTTGTATACCAATGCGTATAATGTAACGGTTACGCTAACCGTCCTAACACCTAAATTAGTTACCTAAGTTCAAGGTGAATCTCTGATTTGCTCCCTAAAGTTCCAGGATAACCTTCTGTAACGACTATCGCCAGCGAACCACCATACAGTTCCAACACGGGCTACTGTATTAATTAAGTGTACATATATATAAAATCATCTAAGTTGTTATAACTTGTTATTTTTCAAATGATTATTCAAATCGGTTTATTTAATAGTTGATTTGTGACATATAATTCAATCCACAGGATATATTCATTGTGGAGTTAGGATAGGATAGGATAGGATAGGATAGGATAGGATAGGATAGGATAGGATAGGATATTCATGTTTATCCCCGTGAATGGGAAAACCCCAGGGGTTATCACACGGGCAATCGTCAGATCACCTCGCGCCCATCGTCGGGTTACCGGAGCTATTGCAGTGTGTTGTATGTGATAGACATGTTCCTTCAATTTGGTAGAACCCATTAATCCGCTGGGTTCAGGCAATGTCCGTAAAGTGCCTTGCCCAAGAACACAACCGACTAGCTAGCGACCAGTTTCGCACCTGCAACCTTTCGATTGAAAGGCGACGCACTTAACCGCTAGACCATCGGGCCGGAGTTTTAACATTTATGTTCTACACAGATCAAACTTACAGTCAGAAGCTATGGAAGGTTGGGGAAAGTGTATTTAGATAACCACGCAGCTACAATGTCTGGGCTGGGTGTGTTGGCAAAATATCGGAACTGTATTTGGACTGGAACAGACTTTCACTAGAAGGTCAACATATGTTGCAAGAAGCAATACTACAACTCCCTTCTCCCCAGGTAATCCTCAGTTTCATGTGATGATGTGTATGATTGATGTGAAATCTGGCCGGTTAGTCTGACGGTTAAGTGCATTTTAATTGAAAGGTTGCAGGTGCGAAACTGGTCCTAGCTATTCGGTTGTCTTTGGGCAGGGCACTTTACGGACATTGCCTGAACCCAGCGGATTAAGAGGTTCTACCAAATTAAAGGAACGTGTCTGACATATACAACATACTGCAAGTCTGCAATAGCCCATGTAACCCGACGGTGGGCCCAAGGTGAAATGATGATTGCCCGTGTGTTAACCCCCTTGGTTTTCCCATTCACGGGGAAAAACATGAATATCTTAACCTAACCTTCATTTAAATGAATCAAGTTTAAAAGAGTTTAAATGAAGTTCACATTTTAAGTGTAAAAATAGGTAAGTACTATTTGTTTTCATCAATGTTACAAACAAAATATCACTTTAATGTCCCATACACTTTTTTAAATTACCGACAAGGCCATACCACGATATTAAGTTTAGTTGAAGGATACCCTGCTATAATGACCTATCCACACAGAATCACTATTCTGTTATGTTTCTAATTCGAAACTTTTGACAATTGTTTTTTAAGATATAGATGCCTCTGATTAAAAAAAATGGTCGCTATTCTGGTTAATGATAAAATTGTAAAAAATGAAAAAAAGCACCGAAACTGCACTTGGATTTTAAAAGTTTTGTTCGGTTGAGTTGCTTGTTGGGTTATTGTGTCACTCTTTAGTCGAAGAGTTCATAGTTCGAAACTGGATTTTAGTTCGTTGATTGTGTGGGCGAAGCAATTAGCGGACTTTACATGAATCCAGTGATGATTGGGTTCTACCAAAATCTAAAGTATTGGTGGGTGCGAGGTTATTTGACGATTACTTGTGTAATAACACTCTATGCGAGTAAATTATTAGTGTTGTGCTGTTGCTTAAACGCATGTTCAACTTATTTTAAATTTTCTTTCAGAATTTCATTTTAGAAGGATGTGAGATTGATGATCTCAAAGTGTGGTTTGAAGAATACAAATCCGCGATCACTGAACCAAAACATTTGGGCAAATGATCCAAATGGAAGATGCTTATATTGTTCAAATGTTGATTTAATTATTGTTCCATATATTCAATAAACGCTTATATTGTTTAAATGTTGATTTAATTGTTGTTCCATATTTTCAATAAAAGCTTATATTGTTCAAATGTTGATTTAATTATTGTTCTATATATTCAATAAACGCTTATATTGTTGAAATGTTGATTTAATTGTTGTTCCATATTTTCAATAAAAGCTTATATTGTTCAAATGTTGATTTAATTATTGTTCCATATTTTCAATAAACGCTTATATTGTTGAAATGTTGATTTAATTATTGTTCTATATTTTCAATAAAAGCTGATATTGTTCAAATGTTGATTTTATTATTGTTCTATATATTCAATAAACGCTTATATTGTTAAAATGTTGATTTAATTATTGTTCCATATTTTCAATAAACGCTTATATTGTTTAAATGTTGATTTTATTATTGTTCTATATATTCAATAAACGCTTATATTGTTAAAATGTTGATTTAATTATTGTTCCATATTATTAATAAACGCTTATATTGTTTAAATGTTGATTTAAATATATTTTTATATATTTAGTAAAAGGTTATATTGTTCAAATGTTGATTTAATTATTGTTCTATATATTCAATAGATGCTTATATTGTTTAAATGTTGATTTAATTATTGTCCCATATATTCAATAAACGCTTATGTAGTTTAAATGTTGGTTTAAATATTGTCCCATATATTAAATAAACGCTTATATTGTTTAAATTTTGATTTAATTATTGTTCCTTGTGTTGTATTCTGATTTTGTCAAGTACCAACTGCCTGAAACGGAAACAAACACGAGGTATATACAACTAGAGAGTGTCAACCACGTGTTTAACCATCACTATTTGTAAAACACATGTTGTATACCCTATATTCATGCTACAGGGTCCCTAACAATAATTTGTATTTTATACACTGAGTATGTAGTTTTTGTTTCTGCAAGCATAAACGCATGGGTCCCACAGTTAACATACCAAACATATTTTCAATATTAAGGTAAATAAAGAATAAACGTCTTAATTTACGAACATTTCACCACAAATGTTTTAAATTATAGCTTCTTTTCAAGCGCTGTAGTGAAATAAAGCTAAATTCCCAAATAATCCTCTGATTTGTCGACTTCTTGTTGGAGATATTAGTGCGATATGGCATGCCTGTCACAATCATAATTCAGGAACATATCTTCGTTTTCATGGAAATTAACCTCAGTAAATGTTTTCTTTAATTAATTGGCACAGAATGTCTATTGTTTTAACATTTTACCGAATTTTTATAAAATAGAGCAGCCGTTCAAGCGCTATGGCCACAAAATCGAATTTATTAGAAAAAAAATGTTTTGTTTTTTTAACGTCGGAGGGGAATTCTCCTAGATTTATTACTCAAATTTTTGGTTTCTGCATATTGAGACCATGTTGACTTACAAATGTCAAATTTTCATTTCGATTTCATTACTCATTTTGGTAGATGTCGGGGCGACATGGCATGCTTGTCACAAAAATGATTTGAGACCATATCCTATTTTTTGGGGTATTTCCCTAGGTAATTTTAGTAGTTCTTCTAAGTGTTAAATCAGTGACTAATGCACTTACATTCCACTAAATCTGATTAAAATTGTAACACCCGTTTAAGCGCTATGCCCAAAAAGGGCAATTTTTTTAGAAAAAATACCGTTTTGGTTTTTAACGTCCCAGGGGAATTCCCCTGAATTTATTACCCAAAATTTTGGTTTTTGCATATCTTAACCATGTTGTCTAAGAAATGTCCAATTTTCGTTGCGATTCCATTACTCCTTTTGGTAGATATCGGGCGACATCGCATGCTTGTCACAATCATGATTTGAGACCATATCCTATTTTTTGGGGTATTTTCCTAGGTAATTTCATTATTTCTTCTAAGTGTTAAATCAGTGACTAATGCACTTACATTCCACCGAATCTGATTCAAATTGTAACAGCCGTTCAAGCGCTATGCCCAAAAAAGCAAATTTTTAGAATAAAATAGCGTTTTGGTTTTTAACGTCCCAGGGGAATTCCCCTGAATTTATCAACCAAAATTTTGGTTTTTGCATATCTAAACCATGTTGTCTAAGAAATGTTAACTTTTTATTGCGATTCCATTACTCCTTTTGGTAGACGTCGGGGCGACATGGCATGCTTGTCACAATCATGATTTGAGACCATATCCTATTTTTGGGGGTATTTTCCTAGGTAATTTTATTATTTCTTTTAAGTGTTAAATCAGTGACTAATGCACTTACATTCTACCGAATCTAATTCAAATTGTAACAGCCGTTCAAGCGCTATGCGCAAAAAAGCCCATTTTTTTAGAAAAAAATATTGTTTTGGTTTTTAACGTCTCAGGGAAATTCCCCTGGATATATTACCCAAAATTTTAGTTTTTTCAAATCTAGGCCATGTTGTCTAACAAATGACAAAGTTTTATTGCAATTCCATAACTCCTTCTGATAGATGTCGGTGCTACAACCCATGCCTGTCACAATCATGATTTGAAAACAAAATCTCATTTTTAGGATATTTCCCTGGGTATTTTTTTTTAATTTTTTTAAGTGATATATCAATGGTTAATGCACTTACAGTTTACTAAATCTAATTGAAATTGGAGTAGCCGTTCAAGCGCTATGCCTAAAAAAGGTAATTTAAAAAAAAAAAGATACCGTTTTGGTTTTTCACCTCCAAGGGGAATTCCCCTTGGTATATGCCCCAAAATTTCGGTTTATGCACATCTAGACCATGTTGTCTAATAAATGACAAAGTTGTATTGCCATTCCATTACTCCTTCTGGTAGATGTCGTTGCCACAAGCCATGCCTGTCACAATCATGATTTGAAAACAAAATCTTATTTTTAGGGTATTTCCCTGGGTAATTTTTTTAATTCTTTTAAGTGGTATATCAGTGGCTAATGCACTTACAGTTTACCAAATCTAATTAAAATTGGAGTAGTTGTTCAAGCGCTATGCCTAAAAAAGGGAATTAAAAAAAAAAGATACTGTTTTGGTTTTTCCCCTCCCGGGGGAATTCCCCTGGGTATATGCCCCAAAATTTTGGTCTATGCACATCTAGACCATGTTGTCTAATAAATGATAAAGTTGTATTGCTATTCCATTACCCCATTTGATAGATGTTGTTGCCACAAGCCATGCCTGTCAAGCGTTTGACAAAAAAAAAAGAAAAAATAAGAAAAAAAAACGGACAAAAACAATATGTGTCCCATTTTTCCAATATGGGACCCATAATTAGCTGGTGCGGAATGTAGGAATGTCGAGGGCGTGGGTTACGGCTAGGGCTAGGGCTAGGGCTAGGGCTAGGGCTAGGGCTAGGGCTAGGGTTAGGGTTAGGGTTAGGGTTAGGGTTAGGGTTAGGGTTAGGGTTAGGGTTAGGGTTAGGGTTAGGGTTAGGGTTAGGGTTAGGGTTAGGGTTAGGGTTAGGGTTAGGGTTAGGGTTAGGGTTAGGGTTAGGGTTAGGGTTAGGGTTAGGGTTAGGGTTAGGGTTAGGGTTAGGGTAAGGGTTAGGATTAGGGTACAATTATGAAAACGCTTCTAGGAGCATCTCTAATAACTTTTTTTCTGTTTATTTTTTTCCTTTAAAAATGCCTAACCCTGATTTCTTTATTTATTTCCTAACTTTTTATAACATAAAAACACATTTTTTGAAAATTTAAAAAATTTAACATTGTACCTATGTGAAAAAATATTGAGTATAAAAAAGTGCAAAATCATTTTTAGTTTTAAGGCAATAGTTAGGGTTAGGGTTAGGGTTAGGGTTAGGATTAGGGTACAATTATGAAAACGCTTCTAGGAGCATCTCTAATAACTTTTTTTCTGTTTATTTTTTTCCTTTAAAAATGCCTAACCCTGATTTCTTTATTTATTTCCTAACTTTTTATAACATAAAAACACATTTTTTGAAAATTTAAAAAATTTAACATTGTACCTATGTGAAAAAATATTGAGTATAAAAAAGTGCAAAATCATTTTTAGTTTTAAGGCAATAGTTATTGTAGTTGCTTTGACTTGATTTATAATATATTTAGAACAGTTAAATATATTTTTAAAATCATTTTTAGGGGTTTGGGTTTGGGTTAGGGTCAGGGTTAGGGTCAGGGTCAGGGTCAGGGTCAGGGTCAGGGTCAGGGTCAGGGTCAGGGTTAGGTTCAGGGTTAGGGTTAGGGTCAGGGTTAGGGTCAGGGTTAGGGTTAGGGTCAGGGTTAGGGTTAGGGTTAGGTTCAGGGTCAGGGTTAGGGTCAGGGTCAGGGTCAGGATTAGGGTTAGGGTTAGGGTTAGGATTAGGGTACAATTATGAAAACGCTCCTAGGAGCATCTCTAATAACTTTTTTTCTGTTTATTTTTTTTCTTTAAAAATGATTAACCCTGATTTCTTTATTCATTACCCAACTTTTTATAACATAAAAACACATTTTTTGAAAATTAAAAAAATTTAACATTGTACCTATGTGAAAAAAAAATTAGTATAAATAAGTGCAAAATCATTTTTAGTTTTAAG
>CH002911.1:0-19263 GCA_000149265.1 Ciona savignyi | reverse complement strand
ACACAGCGAATGAAGATTCCGATATTGCCAGAATGCCAGATAATATATATAGGTGGTAATACAGCACCATATACTTTAATAAAGTTTAGGGCTGCGAATTAACGGTTAATTTGAAAAACGGTTAACTGATGTAACAATAATTGGTTCACCGTTAACCGATTTTCTTTAGGCTACTGTCAAATCGGCAACGTTTTTGGCAAAGAAAGTTATAGGTCCGGCAGCCGTTCGTCGATATATAGCATTCGCCGAGTAAACAAGCCGCAGATTGTGGTGGCGTTGCCTTTTGTCTTGCCGCGCTGATTACTGATAAGGAAATTGGCGCGAATCCAAGATCACGTGTATTTACCGCAATTGTGATTTTTCCTATCGATGGTTCGAACTATTTTACTCGAACAAAAATGAAAAAACAAAATTAATTTGCTAAGACTAAAACAAGGAATTGCATAGAAAATATATTTACAATGACGTGGATATCCCGTTTGAATAATTACAGAGAAATGCGTAATTTCAATTTGAAGTCCGTAACGCAATTCCGATATCCGTAATTACATAACTGAACGTAATTTCGTAACTACGCCCAGCTCTATGCATAGCATTGAAGCAAACTACAGTTGTCAGACAGTTATTTCACGTCAGAAAAGCGTGCGTTTTACCAACCATCGAACATATAAGAGTTTAAAAAAAAAGAGTTGTTAAAAAACGGTTAAAATTTAACGTGACGGTTAACCATAAAAACGGTTAACCACGGTTAACCAAGTAAATCTCAGGTTAAAGATAACACAGATAAAATAAACCATATTTTTTCCAAACAACTCTCTGCTTAAAGGTTTATCGAAAAAACAAGAACGAAATCAAAAACACGAACCTAATGAATTGATTGTAGAAAAAATAAACAAAACTAAATAAATCACTGACTTTTTCATCTTCAGTAGAACCTCCGCTGGCTGTGCTTTCTTCTGCTCCCCGAGATCATAAATGGCGTCGGCTTTCTTTGTGTTCCCGTACTTCTCTAACTCCTCAGCCCACATGACATAGAAGGAGGCGCAAGTGACCCCAATGTGGTTGCTGTGCATGTACGCGAACGTGACGAGTGCGTCGTCGTGGAGTTGCGACATCGTGAGCCACGCGTCAACGTAACGGGGGTCGTTCCTGGGGGGGGAGGGTTAACCATGTACGCAACAGCTTTTGGACAAGTAGGGTAAAAGTAACTTCACATCTAAACATTTTTAATATGCTTAAACTTTTTTTTTAATATTCCAGTCAATTATTAAAAATTCTAGATTCAAAAAACAACTAACGAGGGGCATTTCTGAGGGGGGGGGTAAAGCTCAAGCACAGGAAGGGTATTACCTTTTACCAAAAGCTTTTATACTTGGTGAAACATTTAGGGGTGGGTACAGTAGTTAACCATGTCTACAATCAGCTTTTGGACAAGTAGGCTGTGAAAAGCAACTTTAAATCAAAACATTTTTAGTCATATTTTTTTTAATACCGGTATTCTAGTCAATTATTCGAAATTTTAGATTAAAAAAAACAACATAATGGGGGGTCATTTCTGGGGAGGGGGGCGTTTAACACAGAAAGGGTTCATATCTTTGATCAAAAGCTTTTATATTTGGTGAAACATTTAGGGGTTTGTACAGTAGAATTTGAAACTCAAACATTTTAAATGTGGTTAAGTTTTTTTAAAAAAGGTATTTTGGAATAAAATTTTAAATTGAAGATTCAAAAAATCCAATTTTAGAACTATTTAATAATATGGATGATATTATTCGATCTTGTTTATTCAAATGTTAAAATTCTAATATCACATGACTTAAGACTTTTTATTTCCTTGAAGTTTAGCATGCTACTTCACCAAGAACAAATAAACAAAGCATTCTTACTTGTATCTTTCAAAATCGCGGAACTTTATGATATATTTCTGCAAGAAGTTTTCTAAACTTTTCCCATCCTTCCCATTCGGGTTGTGTTGCTGGATCCACTTGAAATATCTGGAATATTATTAAAATGGATGGAAACTCGATATTGGAGCATTAAGAACAAAATGTGGAATGGAGAATTCAAACCAGGTATTTTTTCAAAGTATATTTTTTTTCCCATCTAACACTAAACATTATAATAAGTGAAGAAATATATACCTGTATTGGTAGGGCCACAAAGCCTAATCATTAGTTAATTACACTTATAACGCAAAAACTTTAAATCAAATCAATAGAAATATGCCTCAGAAAAACAAAATTAAGCTGTGCATTTGACAAAATTATGTAGGACAGTGCAGTTTGCACACCCAGCCCACCTATCCCATGGATCTATTGGATCTTGCTTGTTTGCCTCCGACAATATCTCCTCCTCCAATTTCTTCTTCTCCATCATGAGGTTTTGGGAGGTTTCTTCGGAGATCTGAGCAATGTTTATATAATGTGTGATGAATGGTGGGTAAATCAAATTTGGAGAGGTTGGAAATAGCTCATATATGTAAAATTTAAGAAAAAAGGTTTGGAAACAATTAATAAAAATAAAAATTGATAGTTATTTGGTATTATATTAAAAAGGTAACAAAAGTACCTCAATGCCCCGTATGGAAAGTACTTAAATTTTCGACGAGATCTCGAGTGTGCACGCGCCAAATATATTTTTTTGTGTGCAGTGTGCAAACGTCTAAAATTGCACACTTCAAGTGTGCACACAATCTCATTTTCATTACTGTTTTACCAAAATCTTAAAAAAAACATATTATTCTATCCTCACTTTTTGTGTCCGTCAGCTAACGTATCTATCTACGCAACAAAAATGTACTGACAGTAAATTACCCGAGGTCCAGAGGTAGGTTTACAGGTTTGTTGGAAATTATATGATGTTTATGTTTAAACATCGCTAGCTTGCGAGCGTGTGTGAAATTACCCAAGTGTGCAAAGACGCGGGGGTAAAAAAAAACTCGAGTGTGCAGCTGCCGTACTTTCCATACTGGCTCAATGCTAAACCACATTGTGGTTTGCGGATGATTTTTAATATTTCATTTCCTTAATACTTAATTTTCATAATTACGATTTAAAGCAAATATAAAATGTTGCAAACCTGAAGCCCAGCATTCAAGTAACTAACGTTTCTACCAGTTCGTAGAGGTTGAACGTTTTCCTTGCAAACTTCCCACGACATCTCGTTTGCTGCACTCATTTTAAAAACAGACTTGTTGCACTAAAAACTGTAAAACTCGACTGTTGGTCACCTATTTTGCCACTAAAATCATCCTGTTTATTTGTATACTGGTTTATTAAATATTTCAGTTTTTATTTGAGCATTTTGTAAATCTAATGAAAAAGGACATGAACAACTAATTTTATAGTTTAGTTTGTTTTAGTTTAACCTAAAAGGCACCGCCTGGTTACCGGAGCTATTGCACTGCGTTCAAGTGATAGGATATTCACAACGGACTAGCAAGTAAGCAAGTGATCCAACAACCTTTCAGCTGCCTGTACACAGCTAATGCTCTTGCCCAATTAAAAACACAATTAACGGTGGAACAAATCGGTAAAAGCTTAATTAAAGTATCAAATATATTCCAAAAATTGTCCAAATACAATTAAACAAACAACAACAACTCGATCTCGAAATTAGCTTCTTTTAAATTCCCCGCTTCGATTCCAAAGTATATCTAATTATAGTTGCGCCAACCACAGTGTATCGTAAAAACAAAAATCGTAAAAAAAAGATTATTCCGATAAGATTAGTTGTAGTGCATAAAATATTTACAAACTATTCATTAAATATAATTTATTATATAATTTTATTTCTTAGACTCTGTCCGGTATTGAAGTTTAAAGGTTAGTTGAAGTAATGGTCCATATAGGGAACCTAAGCTAGCTGCTGGCTGGAAGGTTGTGTACTTGGGCAAGTCCCTTTGCGTATATAATATCACCTAAACATAAAATATTATTAAGATCTTATACAGCAGAACGGACACTTCCTTTAGTCTTTCTAGCAAACTAAACTTCCCCTTTTGGTTGGTGACGCTGTCGTTTAACAAATGTGACGTCTGCTATTCGAATGATATGTGTGATACATTGCTACCGACCCAAGAATCCCATAATCACATTGTAATATCTTACGTTGTTTATTGTGATGAATATTGAGCAAATTTAATCCATTTCCAAGATACCGGCTACCAGTACGTAATCTAGTAGTCGCCCGCATTTGCGACTCACCACCAAGTTACTTGATATTTAGGTTATATTCCAGTGAGTAACATTGGGTTATCACACGGGCATTCGTCAGACAACGATCTTTGCGTTTCATCATTCACATGAACGGAATGTTTATTCGCACAGTGTCGCACTTATATGAAGGAACTATGGACAAATGGTTACAGAAATATAAAAAACAAGATTGCAACCAGAAAATATAAAACGTGGAAATTTGGTGCAAATTGACCATTCAGCGCCGAAGAGTTTCTTACAATAACGACGTATTATGACGTTCACAATGGGCTGTGTGATTATGACATCACAATAGAGTTCACAAGCTCTCGAAATGCTGCTTGAGCTTCTGCAGAATATTCTTGGAGTCCATGTGTTGAGGGAACGCGGCAACCGATTGTAAGATGGAGGAATAGTTTGGTTTGGAGGTCGCCAGCCTGGTGGGAGGTGGATCGTATGAAGCATGGTGGAGGAATGGGGAGATACAATAAAACGTTAATTACCTTGCTAACTTTAAGTCGGTTGTGTACTTAGCCAAGGCATTTAACACTCATTGCCTGAACCCAGCGAATTAATGGGTTCTATTAAATTGAAGAAACGTGTGAATCATACAACACACTGCAATAGCCCCAGTAACCCGACAATGGACGCGAGGTGATCTGACGATTGCCCGTGTGTTAACCCCCTTGGTTTTCCCATTCACGGGGATAAACATGAATATCCTATCCTATCCTCAATGATTTTATCATTAATTGCATTTAAAGTTGGGTTTGTAAAAAACAATCATTTATTTTAAATGTTTTGAAATAAAAATATTTTTTTTAAATTTAAGATTTGTGAGATGAATAAACAGTGTTGCCGAAAACCTACCGATTCTGCCAGTGTTGCCAGATTGAAATGATGTTCGTATGCATGCGGGGCCAACTCGGCAGCGGATCTAAGTAAACTCTTGGCTCGTTCGACGTCACCCCGTCGTAGTTCCAGCACGGCGAGGTTGTTGTACGCCTCCGTGTGGTTGATATTGGAGGTGATGGCGAGCCGCAGACATTGGTACGCGAGGTTGTTGTCGCCCACACCCTGTATATGGGGGTGGTATTAACATTGGGTGGGAGAACATTGGGTGGGATATTGTGAGAAGAGCAAGGGGGAATTGAACCAGGAATCGTGGTGTTTTTGGACAACCGAGTGAATATGGGGTATGTTGAGATTTGATTATAAAATTGCACAAAGATAGGTTATTTAAATAACCAATAATAAAACATAAGTAAAATCACCCAAGTCTCTATACCGGTATATAACCCCTTACCCCATCCAACCCCCACAATAACCCCCATACACAACCTACGCCATCAACAGCCCCTACCCCTGAACTACCCAATATAACCAAGCCCCTTACCATTCCCCCACAACTCCAATAGAACCTCCCAGCCCCCATAAACTCCCCACACCCCCCAAATAAACCCCCATACCCCCAACAACCCCCCCCCCACCCACCAGTGCAACATGAGATATGTTGTACCACACGTCGGCTAGCTGTTCATCCTCGGCCAATGAGATCGCTCGATCGAAACACACCATTGTCATGTCATACTGCTGGGCATAGAAACAACATAACCCGAGATTATTGAACAACTCGACGTTGTGGATTCCCATTTGGAGGAGTCGTCTGGGGGGGGAAATAGGAAATTTAATGTTATTTCCTTGGATTTGTCATCTACACCTGGAATTCACACAAATATCATGAGTTCATTATTATTCAATTTCCATCCATCATGTTGATATATATTTCATCAACTCTTTGCATAATCGGATAAAAATAAAAGTTCTTTAAACGCAACTATGTCCAACCCACCGATACAATCGGATCGATATCTCAGGTTGGTCGGTGTAGAAGTAGTTTGCGGCGATCGACGCCACGGCTTCCACATTCACTCCTTCCTCCTCCAGTACATCTTTGTACCACTTGGTGGCAGTGTCCATCTCTCCCATCTCTGTGGGTTTGAAGGTCGGATAAGTTGGTGGCGTTTTACCAAAGGTTGCAGGTTCGAAACTCGTGCTAGCTAGTCGGTTGTGTCCTTGGGCAAGTAACTTAGCAGACATTGCCCGAACCCAGCGGTTAAATGGGTTCTACCAAATTGAAGGAATGTGTGAATCATACACAACACACTGGAATAGCTTCGGTAACCCGACGGTGGGCGCGAGGTGATCTAACGATTGCCCGTATGTTAACTCCCTAGGTTTCCATTCGCGGGGATAAACATGAATGTCCTATCCTCTCCTAATCAGGTTAATAAGATTAACATATTGCGCTGACGTTTTAATTATTATGCAAAAGGTACATATTCAGATCTATTATTTGTGCGAACAACGAACCCCCCCCATGACTCACCATCATGCACGCGTGCGGTTGCCACTAGCAACGATCGGTCATCAGGGAACCTCTCTAGCCCCACCTTGTAAGTATCGATGGCTTGAAGAGGTTGGTCGATTCTCTGGTATACCTGGGTTATAGTGGGGTTATGTGGGGTGGTATAATTGGTGGGAAGTCATGCTGTTTTGAACATTTTTATGCAGATTCGGCAAAAAAACTGAATTTGGTTTTCTGTACTTGCAATAGATAAAATTCATGAAAATATTTAATTTAACAAAAAGTGATGTGTAAATATGGGTTCTGCATACAAATTGTTATTTCGTTTGCAGTCACATAGAAACAACATTAACTTCCCACATAGAAACAACATTACCTCCCCACATAGAAACAACATTACCTCCCCACATAGAAACAACATTACCTCCCCACATAGAAACAACATTACCTTCCCTCATAGAAACAACATTACTTCCCCACATAGAAACAACATTACCTCCCCACATAGAAACAACATTACCTTCCCGAGCAGCAGCAAAGTGTCCACCATAACCTGCTGTTTGAGTGCGGATTTATATTGTCGTTCAGCGTCGCGATACATCCCTAGTCGATGGTAACATTTCCCCAGTTGCACCTTCCACCACCAATCCTTGTACTTGGCCTGCTCCGTTGCCTGTGCTGCCAGCTCAAGTGCCTGCAGTACAAAATGAAATAATATAGCTGGAAACACTAAGATTTTTTATATTTCTTAATTGTATAATCTGCTAGTCAATGTAAGAAATTTATAAAAATTAACTAGGAAAAAATTACAAAAATAACAAGTAGCACGGTTAGATGAAAAAATAAAAAAAAATTTATTAAATCATTTGTTTAAGGATAAACTTTTATTTCCCCAAATTGACAAAGGAAACATATTAATGATAAGAGCTACTTACATTCCTTACATCGTTTTCATGGTGGAAGATGTATTCGAATAATACCTGCATGGGGGGGGGGGGGGGTTATCATGAAATGGTTGTGGGATCGTTGTACAATGAATAGAAGGAACAAATTACAAGACAGCTTGATAATTGTGGGTTCGACCAACCTTAGCAAGATGTGGTCGCGCTGCGTATTTGCTGTAGTTCAACCTTGATACGTTGATGAAAGGTCCATCGGGGTTGGATAGCATGGACGCCTGCGTGGTGAAGTTGGCTTGTTATGTGTGGTGGGGTTGGCTTGTTATGTGTGGTGGGGTTGGCTTGTTATGTGTGGTGGGGTTGGCTTGTTATGTGTGGTGGGGTTGGCTTGTTATGTGTGGTGGGGTTGGCTTGTTATGTGTGGTGGGGTTGGCTTGTTATGTGTGGTGGGGTTGGCTTGTTATGTGTGGTGGGGTTGGCTTGTTATGTGTGGTGGGGTTGGCTTGTTATGTGTGGTGGGGTTGGCTTGTTATGTGTGGTGGGGTTGGCTTGTTATGTGTGGTGGGGTTGGCTTGTTATGTGTGGTGGGGTTGGCTTGTTATGTGTGGTGGATTAGAGCAACGCCTTTCAACCAAAAGGTTGCAGGTTCAAAACTGGTCGCTAGCTAGTCCATTTTGTCTCTGGTCAAGGCACTTAACAAACATCACCTGAACCCATTAATGAGTTCTACCAAATTGAAAGAATGTGTAAATAATAAACAATATACCACAATAGATCTGGTAACCCGACGAAGGGCTCGAGGTGATCTGACGATTGCCTGTGTGTTAATCCCCTTGGTTTTCCCATCCACAGGAATAAACATGAATATCCATGTGATAATGTAGCTCATAATAAACTCACAGTTCCCATCCTCACATATCTCCCACTCGCACTGGTGACGGGTCGTGCAGTGTGAGAGGTTCGTGGTGTCTTCAACGCTTGTTCCATTGTCCCTGGTCTGCCTGCCTGGGTTCCTGTGGGAGGGGGGAATATGAACACTAGTTGTGGTGGGGCATTCAAGTTATTTTGAACATAATGCAATTCACATGATGTAAATGGTTAAACTGTTTTATTAATTCCACAAAGAAAACATGATTAATTACTCTCTTTACACAGTATGCTTGCATAATTGATCTGTTATTATCTACAAGGTGCGCCATCAGTATTTAAGTTCATGTTATTAATTCAAGGTTGGGGTATGATTTACACCCCCAACACCCCTTCTATTGGCGCCAACACCCACAAATACCTGGTCGTACGAACCCGCTGAGGGGTCGTCCGGATTGGGAGACGGGGCGGACGGCGGGGCTCGGTCCCGATGACCCGGTTGCAACACGGAGACTCGTGCCTGGACCTTTGTATGATGGAAGTAAATATAGAAGTTAATATATTTATATATAAGTTATAAGTGGGAATACATTGTTACTGCATAACAGGTGCAGATGTGTAGATACATGTTTCTGACAGAATTTGTCCCGAAAATTGAATATCTATACTAGGGTTATCAGAAAGTTTATCACTGGTGTGGAAATATTCTCCACCCAATATAATTATGAAATGCTTCCTAAATACTTGGAATGTTTATCAAGCACAAAAGGACAGGATATGTCCAATAATCATAGTATGATCAATGGTGATCTGTTAAAATTTCGCTCAAAAAAGAAACAAAAGTCAGGTTTTCTTAATCGGAAAGTTCATTTCTGCGAGCACAAGAACCCTCCCCATGCACTACAACCATGAAACGCCTCCCAAATACACGGAATCAACCATCGCACGTGATATTTGCGCCACCGATGAATCATCCATCACGCTCTCGGCGATCCCTTGTTCCTCCGCCTCCACCTCGTCGATGTAGACTTGCTCGGTGAGGGAACGAGCTTTCAACGCCCACGCAGCCTGGGGGGGGTGGGGGATCACATTGTTTATTTGGTACCCGACTAATGTTGTTGTTGGGATCGAAAGATGTTGGGATGGAAACTAGCTTGAGCAATATTGTACTTAGCGGAGTTTATTGTCATTTCAATGTTGATTATCTTAATATTAGCTTTAATGGTGTTCAATAGCTCATTATATTTATATTAGCTTATTTTTTAACTTGTTCTCCTGTGCAGGTCATGAATCATTAAACCTAGAAGTTATCTGATCAAAGACACCATAACCAAGCTCTGCACTTATTGAATTGCACTTAATTGTCTTAACGTTGGCAAATATAAAAATATTAGCGTTAAGTTGGGAAACGAATACATAGTAGATTATAAGAACTTCAGCCGGAAAGTTGTAAGATTGAAACCAGGCGCTCGCTAGTCACTGCGCCCATTTGCAGTACACTTATATTATACCAAGTAGAAGTTAGCTAATCAAATACCAAACCTCCATACAACAACCCACTCACCTGGTCATACGGGTTTTTCTCCAATATCTTCGAGCAGAGTTCAGTGCTTTCTTCGAACTTTCTACGTCGGAAACAACTCAACGCCATGAACATTGGATCCATGCTGAACAACTACCAACCTT
This sequence comes from Ciona savignyi, assembly GCA_000149265.1. Lineage (NCBI taxonomy): Eukaryota > Metazoa > Chordata > Ascidiacea > Phlebobranchia > Cionidae > Ciona > Ciona savignyi. The sequence continues at coordinate 9,247 of CH002911.1, read as the reverse complement.
AACCACCTGGGTGTTTAATTAGAGTTCGTAATTTCAATGCTTGCCGGCCATGTGATAAACTGTGGTACATGGCTCAAATATTGCAATTATTTTGAGGAAATTTAGCATTCAATTAAACAGAACTACATTTGCATAACACAGTGTTTGCACATTAAAAATTAAATTTCAAAAATGATAAAATATAGGATAATAAATGCATTAGTTGATATTTGAACAAATAGAGTTTATGTAATTTTAACCCCAGGTTTGAGGGAACAACAGTTGCTATAACACGAGCACCAGTCGTCATGACCAAAGTTTATAATATTTTTATGACGCTCTTTTTTTCATGATCTTAAAATAAAGTGAGGGAAGAATCAATCTGATCCATATTGCCATCTTGTGGTGAAACGGAGCCAACGTGATTTCACTCCGATTGTTACGAACGGCGGCGACGATTTCCCGCGCAACGTAGCTGGGGGGGAATCCCCGTGCTGTGCTGTCATCAAGTTTCCCGTGGGCTGAGCCATCACCTGCATTGGGATTGTGAGGGTGGGGTTGGTAAGTGGGTTGATGGGTTGGAATAAGGTGAAGGGGACATCTAGGGATGCACAACACACTGTAATACTATGAACTGATTAGCGTGGTGAGTTAATGTGTCGCCTTTCAGCCCAAAGGTTACAAACTCGAAACTGGTCGCTAGCTGGTCGGTTGTGTCCTTGGACAAGGCACTTAACGGACAATGCCTAAACCCAGTGGATTAATGGGTTCTACCAAATTAAAGAAATGTGTGAAACATACACAACACACTGCAATAGCTCCGGTAACCCGACAATGGGCGTGCGGTGATCTGACGATTGCCCGTGTGATAACCCACTTTTTCCATTCTTAGGAAAAAAGTATACCAGCAAAACTACCCTGTTTGTGGCGACATTTTGCATTTATTTTTTAGTTCATTTTTTAATATTCCCCACACATTCTATAGCACATGACTTACCAGTCACGGCGTTGATTGACAGGTCGGTGTTGATATGACTGGGGTTGATCACCGTCACATGGATGTGGTCGCTGTGGACCTCGGATCGCAAACAATCGTAGAATGCTTGCGCCGCGTGTTTCGACGCAGCGTATGCAGCTCGATGGGGGATGGCTAGCTTGGCCTGTGGGTGGAAGCATTGATGATGGTGATACCACTCAGAGATGTACATTTTACATTAGTATGGGGGGGGGGTCCATGGTAGCCCCAGGGACCAGGAATTTAGGCCATGATACCTTACATAAGTATAAGAGGGTCCATGGTAGCACTGGGACCAGGAATTTAGGCCATGATGCATAACATTAGTATGGGTGGGTCCATGGTAGCACAGGGGCCAGGAATTTAGGCCATAGAAGGCTCATTACTCCAGCACCCCGAAATCCAGATATATGGGGTCAATAAAAAGAACATGAGGTTGTATTAAAAAAATACTTTTTTACAAATAATATGGTTATATTTACAAAATTTAATTGTTAGAAATAAAGAATAAATTATATTAACAGGTCATGACTGACAATTAATCAATTTGCAATTATTGCACAAGTTTTAAAACAAGTTTTAAAAAACAGACACACAGTTATGTAGATTTATTCACAGCAGAATATTAAAATTTGTTGCTTGAAATATTTGGACATGGGTAAAGGTAAAACAAGATTTCATACTGGAATATAAACTAATAAAAATTATGTTTGTTTACTGGTAATAATTTAAAATTACAAAATACTATTCATATTGTTGACACAAGACCCACCTGAACACTCCCCACCCCCACGATATGTCCCCCACCATTCCTCATATACGGCAACACCCCCCGCGTCACTCCCACTTGCCCCATGAAGTTCGTCTTCATCACATCATCGAACACTTTCACCATCGTCGTGGCAACATCACCCCGGTATCCGACCCCAGCGTTGTTGACCAACACATCAACCCTCCCCCCACATTCCCTCACAATCTCATCCACCCTCGATTCCACATCATATATATCCGACACATCAAGATAATGAACCAGCGGATCCGGGAATGATGGATTTCCCGACTCCATCAGCTCTTTTTTCACTTTTTCCAGCTTTTCCAGGTTACGCGAGCACAGGATGACTTGACATCCATGTTTGTGAAACTCGAAGGCGCACGCCCGGCCCAACCCCCCACTTCCACCAGTTATGAGAACCACCTTTCCTTCCAATGATTTTGGAGCCACAGGTTTCAACCACACATAGAGCAGTAATAATATAAAGATGGAAGCAACTATTTCAAGCAGCATTTCCACCTCACCGGCTCACAAGGGGAAACCTGCAATAGAAATTTGTTTTTTATTCAAAGGCTGAATAGAATAACCACGTTTATTCATGTGTGGGTGGTATAATAATGACAACAAATTGAAAAAGTAGGGTAAATTTGAACAAGTTAAGCTAATAGGCGATGCATTAAACCACCGGCCACCGCCACCAGGATAATTGATTGGGTTTAAATCAAAGTGGTTTGGTGCTCCTTATCTCCCACTAGTGGTATGCATTCCTACCCCAACGTTACAGCACATTTCAATCGGATCGCTGACAAAGTGAAGTTGTTATATCTTCAGGGAGGCGCCAAACTAGATAACTTTTGGGGTTTTTTTTGGTGCCTTCCTGTTTTGCTGTAGTTTTTTGCCAATTGCCACAGTATCTTTTATTTTTTTTTTATTGTCAACTGTTGATTTGTAAATTGTTGGTGGTAAACGCTGCAGCGAAAGAAACAAAAATAAAAATTGATTGATATATTAGCTACCCACATAGTGCAACAACTTTCTGATCCTGTAACCTGACTGTGGGCACGAGGTAATCCATCGATTACATATGTTGTAATAGTTCAACATTTATCTGATTATCTTATATCTTATCCCCGCTTCTATTCTGTTTATTTATTTTTATATTTTAATTTACATTTGTCATAAGGTGGCACCTGCTTCGATAACCGCATGGTTTCTCGGTGTCTAATTGTTAAACTTCAGTCTAATTTATTTTCTTATTGTTATTATTTTGCTTTTGTGCGTTTAACAAATAAAATAAGTTTGATGATGACTTTTTAATTTAACCCCGACGTGTTATTAGTGGCTTTCATGAGTAAAAAGTTAAAATTTTAGGTAAAAATTCGTTTATTTCTCTTACTGTAGTCGGCGAACTTTTATTGATATTTTCGGTTTCTTCGTTTTTGCATAAAAGCTGAAGGAATGCATAGAAAAATAAACAAATACGATTAATAATATTCGGGTTTCTATGTCGGGAATGTTCGGAAACCTTCGGTAAGCACTTTTTATCACCCGAATGTTAATTAAAGAGAATTTATATTAATAAAATTTACCTCAACTACATCACACTTTTAATATTAATTTACATGTTTTTAATTAAAAAATAGTAAATATTTATTTAAATAATTTCGTTTTGACTAAAATAGTGGAAAACGATTTTTTTAAGTAAATCTTAAATATTTTAATAACCTTATTTTATACTTTTCTCTCATAATCAACCATGACCGGGAAATTAAGTAATATTTTGACACAATAACCCCGTCTGTTCGTGGGACGTTTGTATTGCTGTAAACTTTACTTAGTTTAAAGGAATAAAAGCAAAATGAAGTTCTACAGTTTCGAAGAACAGGTGAAAAAGCCAAGCAGGAATGTTTTGGAATTGTTTCCAAACTACAGCGATAACCTCAACCGACTGCACAGCTGGAAATTACGAGCGTTGGAGCCGCATTCCTTCACCGACCCTACAACTTACCAGTTACGATCCACTATCGCCCAGATCCCCTGTGACCAGCAAACCTTCGCGTACTTCATGTGCATGAAAAACATGTCGCGCCATGCGAGCACGCAGCTTTGCAAAGTGGAGTTGGCGGACATGAGGGAATGCAGACATGGATTGAAACGAGTTGCAAGACACCAGAAGCTCATGGCAGCCAGCAAGAAGGCGGGAGATATAATACCAAACCTGCACGGAAACCTCAACTGGACATATTAAATATTATCATTTTCTTTTTCTTCTGAAGTATTTAAATTAAATAATAACCACAAAGTTCTAAAAACTTGTCGAATTAAATCGTTTATTGTGTGATCATATATATATTTTCCCGGTATATATACATTTTGCATTTAATAAAAACAATATTTGACGTGTAGTTACTGTGGTAGGTAACGGACTGAGTAGTTTATATTTCCACTGAGCACCACAAATCAAAGATGTCTGGTGAAGTGGAAGTAGTGGAGGTTGCCGCAGCCAACTCCTTCCTTCCCAACCTCACCATCTGCGTGGACAAGGAGAAGGATGACACTGATCTTCCGGAGGTCTCATACACAGAGGAGAAAGATGAAGAGGAGGGGGTCAACAAACCGGATGTGAAGCTCAAAATGACGATGTTCCCAAGGAAAGTGAGTTTTGTGGCTGATTTGTCTGAAACAATTCCAAATTGTCCAAACATTGTTGAAACAATCACTTTCCATGACTATTCATCCCTATAGCATGCTGGCCCTTGTGTTTTGTCTTGTTCACTTATCACTTAGTGCTAAAGTTAGGCACCCACAGATTACTATGGGATGGGAAATGTCATTTATATACTGGTGGGGAAATAATATCTGGTAGCTTGGCCCACTGTTTAATGCATTGTGTTATATTATTGAGATTTTGCTGCTGTACTGGTAGAACCCATTAAACCATTGGGTTCAGACAATGTTCGTTAAGTTCCCAAGGACACAACCGACTTGCTAGCGACCAGTTTCGTTCCCACAAGCATTTGACTGAAAGGCAACGCACTAACCCACCAAGCTATTTAAAAAAAAACGATTTCATTTGAGTGCATAGATTGGATTTGGAGCCATGGTTGATTTAGTTATAAGTGTATAATGATGTATGTTAGAAAATTTTATCCCGTTCATAACTAATCATGTAAACATAAATGATTAATTGTCTTGGTCATTATTAAATACCATTACGTAACTTGAAAAAGAACAAAAAAATTAAGTTTCGAACCGAAGGATTTAACTTTCATTGTTGTTGAAGAGAAAAATTATATCATTCCTTTCTGCTTAATTTGTTAAAAAATTTGTAAAATATTTTTTAGAAAATTTATGAAAACAAGCGATTGGAGGTTGATTCGTCGCTTGGGTTGACGTCGAGTGAAGCGCGGAGACGCCGGGAGAAACGAGCGAAGCGGTTCGCGTCACCACTAGTGGGGGACGATGAGACCAACCGTCCTGAGGAGGAGCAGGGAGGAAAAGAGGAGCAGGAGTGGGAGGAGGAGGGGAAAGGAAATGGGGGAAAAGAGTGAAGATTATCGAGGAACATGTTGCGCAACATAACCTCAAGCATGATGGTGGGAACATTTGGTCTATGTTTTATTTATTGTTAACAAGAAACACGGTTGGTACATATGGTTCATTGTTACTGGTATGGTAGGATGGTGGGTAGGAACATCTTATCTTAAATAATAAAATCAATCATTTGAAATCTAAATAAAGAATTTAATCAAATATTAAAGTTAAACAAGAAACACGGTTGAAATATAAGGTTGATTGTTACCACGTATGACTCATTAACATGTTGATTCCAGCTGCAGATGATGGTTACATCCGAACCAACGCTCTCCACCTACGAGGGGTGGATAACATGAGCACAGATGATATATTCGGGTGATTCATGGTGTTTGTGGTTATTGTGGTTTGAGAAACTTTAGATCAAAATGTTAAATATTTTCTTGCTGGAATGTTTCATTTGTTATTAGCATGCTTGCAATCACGGCAGCAAGATAGCAATATTGCTGTTTAGACTTTAGTATTCACAAATTACTTTTATTAAATAGAAAGCAAGATAGAAAACTGAAATTAAACCTACACACTGCAATTGCTTCATTAAGTGGGAACAAAGTCTGACGATTGTCGTGTTATACCCCCTTTATCACCACACGGTGTGGCGTAAAGTACGGCCGTGCGGCTGTGGTCCACACCCACCTATATAAACACAACACCCACCCACGCAGATACTTCGGACGCATGGACCCGAAGCGAATCGAATGGATCGATGATTCCTCCTGCAATGTGGTGTGGGGGGGTGGGACTGAAACCGCTCAAGCGTATCACAGGATTGTGCAGAACCCACCAACCCCGACCCCAGGTAAGCTGGGTAACCCCCATCTTTAATTGAAATTAAATGAAAAAATCAAAATTTTGGACTTTCCTTCCCCCATCCCATCTTCAATGCAATGCATACATGCCCCCTTGTAGTAGTAGGTCATGATACTGGTGTGGTTGTATAGAAACTCCCACGACTGCAAATAAACTTGGTATAAATCCTCTTAAAATCCCAATTATTTAAACAAATACTTCGGTGTGTGATATACCCCTGCACCACAACCTCCATAGGAGTCCTCCGAGGTTTAAACATCTTCCTTTGCTCAGTGTGTCCTGGGAAGAGGATGGAAGATGATGATGACACGATTGATCTACTGGAGGATGAGGAGCAAGGTGGGTTCATCCGATGAGCGACTCAATGGTCGAGGTTTTAAACCTGCTTCCATTTGATCATGTATTAGCAAACAGGGCCACATTAGCAGACCGGACGCTAATGCGTTGTCCCCAAATAGCTTGGTGGGTTGTGCGTGCTTGTTTCTGGTGGCAAACTATTGGTTGTGTCTTTGGGCAAGACGCTTAATGGACATTGCCTGAACCCACTGGATTAATGGGTTCTAATAAATGAAAGGAACATGTCCATCACATACCATACAACTGCAATAGCTCTAGTTACCTGACGGTGGGCGTGAGGTGATCTGACGATTGCCCGTGTCCCATATGATAACGCCCCTAGGTGTTACCCATCAACAATGACAAACCTGAATATCCTCCACACACTGACCCCATATATCTCCATCCACAGATGCCATGGATGTTGACACAGAAGTGAAAGACAAGGTAAGCCACCATTCACATCATATCCATGTTGGGATATTTATCTCTGCAATTAGAATAATTTATCGCAATGTCGGCCGCTTCGTTCAAGAACCATTTGGTGGGGAATCCCCTGTAGCATTATGTATGTAAGGTCAACCAAGTTCATTCCATCTTGGGTGTTGGGCCATGGTGTTGTGTCAGGAATGGCCAACTTGAGATGCAGGTTGGGACGGTTGCCATGTATATACAGTGAGTAGTGTTAAGGGAGTTTTATTTTATATCAGGGGTCAATGGGTGAATATTACCAGCAGTGCACTTTTCACCCGTGATGTAAGCTGTGTAATGAGCAGAGGTTCTGTACCCCCCATTTTTGTAAATTTACATCTTGTGTTCAATCCTCAGCAAGATCCCATTGAGGGGATTCCCGTGGAGGTGAATTCCCTCCGCCCCTGCAACAAACCCTTCAAAACCACAATGTTGGAAGTGAGGTACGCGAGGTTGGGTGATCGGAAGGTACTGGGTGCGGCCAAGAGGAGCAAGTATTACCTCAACCACGGGAATCCCAATTATGGGGGAACCAAGGGGTTGTTGAGCTCGTCGTTCAGGAAAAGGTTGGAATTGTGGTCAATATGAATGTTGAGTGGTATTGGGTGAATGCATCCATCGTGGTTGTGTTGGTGGAAGTGGGTAGGCTGGATGAGTGGTGGTGCGTCGTTCAGCAGGTTCGAAAGGTTGCAGGTGCGATATTGGTCGCTAGCTAGTCGGTTGTGTCCTTGTGACTTAACGGACATTGCCTAAACCCAGCGGATTAATGGGTTCTACCAAATTGAAGGAACGTGTCTATCATACACAACACACTGCAATAGCTCCGGTAACCCGACGATGGGCGTGAGGTGATCTGACGATTGCCCGTGTGTTAACCCCCTTGGTTTTCCCATTCATTGGGATAAACCCGAGATTCCTATTCAGACCAATGATTGCAAGTGTTTTCTACATAGCCAACCACCGCTCCCCTATATTTAACACCACACCTAATATACTACACCCACCATTCCCATCCACCAGGTACCAGATGAACCAGGCTCGTAAGGAACTCGGTGACATGAACATCCCTGTGCATGGGGGAGGTGGGAGGAGGAATGGAGGAGGAAGTGGGAGAAGTGAGAAGAGTGAGAGGAGCAAGGAGGAGATAGAGGATGACCAGCTGATAGAGTCATCAGGTTCTTACATGGTTATGTAGGGTGGAGGTTATATCAGGAGTCGGCTACATGCGACTCTTTCATCCTTCTGATGCGGCTCTTATTTATTTTATTGCTACTGTAGCGAGCGCTTAATAAGTTTAATACCCATGCATAAGTGAAACAAACAGAAGAAAGCTCGCGTATTTATCTCACACAGTGTTGTGGTGTTGATTGCCCACCCCTGTGGACTAATTAGACACCACTGATATACATGAATATCTTGTACATATGGTGCCACAACGAAACAGGAACTAACCCGATGATTTACAGCGAAGGATTTGACGGACGCTGTCCCCGTGCAATCCTCGGGTGATTCGGGTGATTCGGGTGATTCGGACCACTCGGACGGGTATGGGACAATGGTGGCTGACCAGGTGGCGCAGAAGGTGAAAGCTGCCAGGTGGGTTGGTGGGGGGGTTGTGTGTTTATCCTGTGAGTTGTGTATTATGGTGGGTTGGTGGGGGTCGTGTGTTGGTCCTGTGGGTCGTTTGGGGGGTTACAAGAGGTTAAATTGGTGGTGGATAGGGGATGAGCTGATGGTTTGGATTGAAGGGGGCTTTTTTGTTGATCCTGTCCCAAAGTTCTCATTAATTTAAACAATGGCCATTATTCCAGGACAATGAATGACCAAGACTTCCACCTCCAAGTAACGACACCCAACAGCAACGTTCGATCGCGACTTGGGAAGCGTTCACATGAGTCCAACTCCAGTACCAGGTATTATGATGTCATGGGGTTCTGTGACATCATAGCTGATGCTTGTGATGTCACAGTTCCATTGTTCCACACCCCGAACCCCCCACTAATCATCCTCCATATTAGGAATGGGAGTGTGTTCGACCGCTTACCCCCATCTCTACGTAATCGTCTCGGCAACAAGTAATCGGGGAATCCCCCTGTCGAACCCCGCCACAATCGACCACCAGGTGGCAGCAAGATGAGGATGGACCGCCGGGGGAATTCCCCCAAGTTGAGCAAACGGGTGAAGGGTGAGGGGAGGTCGTTGAAGCGTTACAGCCCCACCCCCTGGAGCGAAAGCGACGAAGATTTGTTTTAAACCCCGTCACCCCCCCA
>CH002914.1:50384-61277 GCA_000149265.1 Ciona savignyi | reverse complement strand
TGGATTCTAGCTAACTTAGTGTAATGCAATATTGGTGATGTCTAACTTGCAGAATGCAACATTGGTAATGTTGTTGGAATTTGTTTATTACATTACCGCCAGAACTCTCTCACGTTTATCTGACACGCTGTCTGGTGAACATACGTAATAGCTTTTAAAAAGTGCAAAAGCAAATGTCAGTAATGAATTAAATTTAACATTTCCAGTAGGCTGTCACGTTTATTTTACATGTTGTCTGGATTAAAAATCCTCTCAGTTAACTAAAAGCGGAGAATAAAATATTGGTCACGTCATTCCATTCAATTTGTCATATTAGTATACCTTTGTGCATTTTCTGCTTTAAACCCAAACATCCATCAAAATGCACAATGTTTTAATGACTTTTTGTCCGAGTTAAGTCTGTGATGGGCTCGTCGCCAAGTCATCTAATAATATAGTCTTTAAGTATAATATATAGTCTCACAAACTAGAATAATTTTACATTATATCTTCTAAAAAACGGGCAATATAGACTATTGACCTGTAAGTTAAGTGTATGCTGGTAATTTATGAACGCGTAATCAATTTGTGAACGCGTTGACAATTTAACCGCATGATGGCCTAAATAGTCGAATTGTGACACTTTTTGCGAGGTAAAGGTTACCAGCGCGCTGCTAAATTGAGTGCCTTTTAACTGAAATGTGACACCGATGGCCAACCATAAAACCAAGCAATTTTGGTTATGTCGTTAGGCAAGGCACTGACATTGTCTGAATCCAGTGAATTAATTGGTTCTAACAAAATTAAAGGAACTTAATCACGCTCATACTACAATAGCTCTGCGAACCCGACGAAAGGCACGAGGTAATTTTAACTCATGTGATACACACCTATAGCTGTCTATTCTTGAATAAACTTAATTTTCTATTCTAAATAAGCTAACTTAGTGTAGTGCAATATTGGTGATGTCTAACTTGCAGAATGCAACATTGGTAATGTTGTTGGAATTTGCTTATCACATTACCGCCAGAACTCTCTCACGTTTATCTGACACGCTGTCTGGTGAAACTACGTAAGACCTTTTAAAAAGTGCAAAGCAAATGTCAGTAATGAATTAAATTTAACATTTCCAGTAGGCTCTCACGTTTATTTTACATGTTGTCTGGATTAAAAATCCTCTCAGTTAACTAAACGCGGAGAATAGAATATTGGTCACGTAATTCCATTCAATTTGTCATATTAGTATACATTTGAGCATTTTCTACTTTAAACCCAAACATCCATCAAAATGCGCATTTTTTATGATTTTTTGTCCGAGTTAAGTCTGTGATGGGCTCGTCGCCAAGCCATCTAAGGATATAGTCTTTAAGAATAATGTGTAGTCTAACAAACTAGATTAATTTTTACATTATATCTTCTAAAAAACGGACAATATAGATTATTGACCTGTAAGTTAAGTGTATGCTGGTAATTTATGAACGCGTACTCATTTGTGAACGCGTTGACAATTTAGCCGCAAGGTGGCATAAAGAGACGAATTGTGACACTTTTGGCGTGGTGAAAGGTTAACAGCGCGCTTCTAAATTGAGTGCGCGCTGGTAAATTTAGTGCGGGCAACTAGAATAACAGCGCGCTGATTTAACTGAATTGTGACACCGATGGCCAACCATAAAACCAAGCTTTTTTGGTTATGTCTTTGGGCAAGGCACTGACATTGTCTGAATCCAGTAAATTAATTGGTTCTACCAAAATTAAAGGAACTTAATCACGCTCATACTACAATAGCTCTGCGAACCCGACGGAAGGCACGAGGTAATTTTAACTCATGCGATACACACCTAGCTGTCTATTCTTGAATAAAACTTAATTTTCTATTCTAAATAAGCTAACTTAGTGTAATGCAATATTGGTGATGTCTAACTTGCAGAATGCAACATTGGTAATGTTGTTGGAATGTGTTTATCACATTACCGCCAGAACTCTCTCACGTTTATCTGACACGCTGTCTGGTGAAACTACGTAAGACCTTTTAAAAAGTGGCAAAAGCAAATGTCAGTAATGAATTAAATTTAACATTTTCAGTAGGCTCTCACGTTTATTTTACATGTTGTCTGGATTAAAAATCTTCTCAGTTAACCAAACGCGGAGAATAAAATATTGGTCACGTCATTCCATTCAATTTGTCATATTAGTATAACTGTGTGCATTTTCTGCTTTAAACCCAAACTCCATCAAAATTCGCAATTTTTTTTGATTTTTTGTCCGAGTTAAGTCTGTGATGGGCTCGTCGCCAAGCCATCTAAGGATATAGTCTTTAAGTATAGTATATAGTCTAACAAACTAGATTAATTTTTACATTATATCTTCTAAAAAAAACGGGCAATAAAGACTATTGGCCTGTAAGTTAAGTGTATGCTGGTAATTTATGAACGCGTAATCAATTTTTGAACGCGTTGACAATTTAGCCGCATGATGGCCTAAATAGTCAAATTGTGACACTTTTGGCGTGGTGAAATGGCCAAATGGTTAACGCGACCGATACATATACCAACTCTTATACAAAAAAACGGTCCTAGTGACGAGCCCATCATGGGTTCGAAACTTGGCTAAAAAAAGGTTAACAGCGCGCTTCTAAATTTAGTGCGGGCAACTAAATTAACATCGCGTTGATTTAACTGAATTGTGACACCGATGGCCAACCATAAAACCAAGCATTTTTGGTTATGTCTTTGGGTATAAATGTCACCGATTTATGACATAGCAACAGCATGGTTACTTATTTACGCTAGCATGGTTACTTATTTACGTTCGGATTTATTTGTACTTATTTCTTTATTGCAGATAATATGTTTCGTTATAATTTCGTTTAAGCTTATAATAAAGTTAATGATTTAAAACTACGAAATCATTTCAATTAAACGAAATTAAAACTCTACCGGGAATGTCTTCATTACCCGCCGTACTGAAACCTATGCGGTTTGATGCAGACCCAAACTCACCGAAGGCAGGAAAGCAGCTTAAGCACTGGTTGAAAGTCTTCTCAGACTTTCTAGAAAAATGTTCGCGGCTGGCAGGAGCGCAAAACCTAGAACCTCTGAATAAGCTGACGACATTGATCGCGTATGTCAGTGCGGATGTGTATGAGTGCATAGAAGATTGTACAACATATGACGATGCAATTGCAAAACTCAAAAGCATCTACATAAAATCTCCGAACATTATTTTTGCCCGCCATCTGCTAGCAACACGCACGCAAAAATCAGAGGAGTCTCTGCGGGATTTCTTGCAATCATAACATCTCCTCAGCAAAGACTGTGGTTTCAAAGATGTTACGGCGGAAGAGTACCGAAGGGAGCTAGTGCGCGATGCATTCATAAATGGGCTAACTTCCCATCAAATCCGTCAGCGACTGTTAGAAAATCAAGAATTGGCGCTGGAACAAGCATTCGACGTAGCTAGTTCATTGTCTATGGCACAAGAACACTCTGCTGCCTATCTACCTCATAGGGATGTGGCGGCTGCGGCACCCCCAGACAAAGATACCTTTGATTCTAAAACTATTTTGAGGTCGGAGGCCTTGGGTGCAATATCCAGGTCGAGAAAGTGTTACTTTTGCGGCAATCCTTATCATGATCGCAGACGCTGCCCGGCTCGTAATGCAATCTGTCATTCGCGTGGAAAGAGTGGACATTTTTCGCCTGTGTGTCGTTCTTCCCAGGCACTTGTAAATAATAGACATCCAAGAATAACTGATCATTCAGCTGCAGCCTTGACTTCATGCTCCCCGTCTTTGTGTTCAACTGCTGCCGCATGTCCAGCTAGCTTACTAAAAGCATCTCTGAAGGTTTCGGTTAACGGTAATAGTCTTACCGCATTGATAGACTCCGGAAGTTCTGAAAGTTACATCAATTCGTCATTACTTTCAAAACTAAAGCTGAATGTCTACCCATCCACTCACCAGATACAAATGGCGTCATCTGCTATGAAAATCAAATCAAGTGGATTCTGCCTGGTTAATGTCGCCATCAAGGATGTTGAATATATATCAACAAAGTTAAATGTTTTTAATGATCTCTGTAGTGACGTAATCCTCGGGCTCGATTTTCAAAGTCAGCATGAACGCTTGATTTTTGAATTAGGTGGTCAGCTATCCGATTTGGTAGTGTCAAGTAACCAAATGTGTGCGCTCACAGCCGCAATAACCAAAGAAGCTTCATTATTTTCAAATCTTTCACCTCAGATCAAGCCAATCGCTACAAAATCTCGACGTTTCAGTGCGGAAGACAAAGCATTCATTAAGGAAAACATCGACAAGTTACTGAAGGAAGGAATTATTCAACCGAGCTCATCTCCATGGCGGGCACAGGTGGTGGTTGTTAAAGATACATCAAACCGCCACAAGAATCGTTTGTGCATAGATTATTCACAAACTATTAATATATATACGGAATTGGATGCTTATCCGCTTCCCCGGATAGATGATATGGTCAACGAGCTGGCTAGCTATAGCGTCTTTAGCACCTTTGATCTGAAAAGTGCATACCACCAGATTCCGATTATCCAATCTGAGTTCAAATACACAGGATTCGAAGCTAACGGGAAGTTGTATGAATTTACCCGAATCCCATTTGGTGTCAAAAACGGCGTTTCAGTTTTCCAACGGAAAATTTCAGAGTTTGTTCAGGAAGAAAACTTGAAAGACACATTTCCTTACTTGGACAATGTTACTGTTGCTGGACGTAACAAGGAGGAGCATGACTGTAATGTAGAAACGTTCCTAAAAGCTGTACGCCGAAGGAACCTTAAGCGCTCCACACACATATAGCGTTTTGCGCAATCCTTCGCGTTTCTCGCGTCTCGTCATCCTTCTCGTCAGGCGTTGCGTTTAAGAGAGACGCGAGACCATGCACACACACTCGCGTTCATGATGACGTATTGCGTCAAAACATTCCCACGTGGTTTTGTTTACTGGCCATTAGAACGATTGTTTTCACGAGTAAAAAACGAATTAAGCAAAATATAATGTCCACTCTCTTCACTTTATTGTCACATGTTTCTAGACATATAACCACTCTTTTTTTTTACTTATGTTCTTTTTATATTTTTTACATCATTTTCATATAACAAACAACTTACTTGACATTTATTTTTATTGCAAAATATCAAACGAAGAAAGAGCAATAAGTGCTATGAAATGAAAAATTAACTATTACAGTTGGCTTGGAAAGGCAGTGTATATGACTGAAGAAATATAATAACACTGAAATATAAATAAAAATATTATTTACAACTAGCTGCATGCTTTACAATTCATTGATACCAAATAACAAATTTGCATTTACAATGACTGGTATGTTCAATATGAAAGTTACAGAGTTAACAATATCTGCACAATTGCAGCCATAGCTTCATCGGCTGTTTCCATTGAAAGTATATAGTTTAGCAACAGTAAATTTTCCAAAACTATCATACATATCATCCTGCACAATGTTGGCCTGAGCTGCACTTTTTCATATATTCGGAATTTCTCTCCAGAATATGTATGAGGTCTTCCTAGTAATAAAGTGAGTGGTTATTGGAGCTGTGGATATCTAGCATCAAATAACGATTAATAAAAAATTAACTGGTAGTGGTCCACATAAATCTGAATATTTTCAATTAGACATTGCAAGAGCAAAATAAACCGATGTACAATGGTAAACAAAGTTGTTTACACACAAACAAGTTATGTACAATATGAAAATAACCACCTGCAAATCAACTTTAAAATTCAGCTTTCCTCTTTTGTGCTGTTGTGCAGACTGCAGCGATTCAGCAGGCGAAGGGCAATCTATTGTTGACGTCATGGATAGATAGTTCTGTTGGGGTGTTTAGTTTACCAGAACTATCCCTGTGTTGTGTCATGTGTGCCTGTTAGTTATTACTTCACCAGTATACTTGTTAAACCTATTAAACTACTGGTACCTGTACTTGGTTCAAGCAATGTGTGCTAACTGTATTATTTAATGGAAACATGTTACATTTTATAAACAATACAAACCGATACCGGTACAGGTACTTCCTCGATTATCCGGTCTAGTCGGGACAGCGTTCCTTCAAAACCTGAACGGATAAGTAAAAAAACCGCATAATTGAATTCCTTTAATTAAACCAAAACAACGCAGCAAGAAGCAGATTCAAATGCAACAAAACTTACAGTAGAGCGATTTTATTGCCCCACAAAAGTTATTCCACCTCTCTCATTGAAATAGTTCTGAATTTGTCTTGTTAAATAAAAGCTTTGTGAGGTTACAATGACAATTAACAAGTCTTGAGCAAAATTGTAAAGTAACACTTCATTGGGTCCAATGGACGGATAATCGAATGCCGGATAAACGAAAGAACGGATAATCGAGGAAGCACCGTACTTACAATCGGTGACAAAGGTGATCTTGCAAAAATTGCATATTTTCATCATGTTCCCATGTTGAACATGTGGCCGCACCAGAACCGCTCACTTTCATTTATCCGCTTTTTTTTCTCTCTTGAAAATCCATTCCCTAAACTTCTCCATATCATCATACATGCCACTGCTAATAAATGTTCAACACGAAATTCAACAAACATTGTGTTTCAATTCACACATAAAATAAACCCATATTTAATAATAAACTACCGGTACCGTACCTGGTTCTCCTATTTGGCCACTAATGTAAGTCCAGGTATTTTCTTTTCTCATCTTATCCTTATAATACAGATTCTTTGATATATACAGATGAGGACTTGCTTGTACCAAATTAATCAGTAACTCATTAAAATCTGTTTTTGACATTTTTGGATCTATGTCATACAAAAAGTGGGCTAAAACTTAGTATAAATGATATTTAAAACCAACTAAACAAATAATTGTTATAATGCTATACTTAAATAATCCTTATTTACTTATTATCTGGTCTACCTGTGATTTTAATTGAAATAATCAACTTAAAACAGTGTCTCTTTCATTTTCCTACCTATTGCGTCTTGCGCAAAAGTTAAAATATTTTTAACTCTGACGTTTGACGCTATTGAGCCACTTCTCTCGACTTGCGTTTGTCTGGCGCGAGTGTGTGCATGACCCGACGCAAGAAGTTTTACGGCAGACGCGAGGTTTTGACGCGAAACGCTATATGTGTGTGGAGCCCTTTACACTAAATGAATCGAAAACCATTACTGCTGTACCGTGCATACAAATCCTCGGTTATGTTGTTGGAAATGGTATCTTGAAGCCTGATCCAGAAAGAATGCGCCCTTTAAAAGAATTTCCACCACCAAGGGATTTTCGTTCACTTCGCAGAGTTTTGGGAATGTTTGCATACTACGCAAAGTGGATTAGCTGTTTTGCGGATAAAATTCGACCACTCGCAAAAGCAACTAACTTTCCCCTATCACCTGATGCGCTAGCAGCCTTTGAGTTGTTGAAGGAGGAATTGGAAAATGCGGGGTTAAAATCAACCGACGAAAGTGTCCCGTTTGTCGTTGAGTGCGATGTTTCCGACATCGCTGTGTCCGCTACGTTAAATCAAGGTGGCCGCCCTGTCGCTTTCATGTCTCGGACACTGCAAGGGAGTGACACTCTCTATCCCGCTTACGAAAAGGAGGCAACTGCCATCGTAGAAGCAATCAGGAAGTGGCCGCACTTATTACACAGACGTAAGTTTACACTAATAACTGATCAACGTTCTGTAGCGTTTATGTTAGATAATCGTCGTCGTTCTAAGATTAAGAGCACCAAGGTGCAACAATGGCGCATGGAGTTGGCTTCCTTCTCCTATGATATAAAATATCGCCCGGTCAGCAGAATGTTGGACCCGATTCATTCACAAGAGCATTCGTCTCATCTGTGTCACCCTCGTCTAATCTAGAACTTCTGCACAACAATTTATGCCATCCAGGTGTGTCAAGAATGATGCATTTCGAACGAATGAAAAACTTGCATATACCATCCATCGGGAAATGGCCAAGCGGAGAAAACAGTTGGTACCGTGTGGAAAACGATCCAGTTGGCAGTAAGAACTCATTTATTACCACTGTCAGAATGGGAATCTGTTTTAGCTGACGCACTTCATTCGATCAGGTCACTTGTTTGTACTGCTACCAACTCAACGCCCCACGAGCGTTTCTTTAATTTCCAGCGTCGTTCTTCCACAGGTACATCTATTCCCTCATGGATGACGGTAGCTGGAACGGTTCATCTTCGACGGTTCGTACGTACACACAAAAGTGATTCTTTAACGGATGAGGTTGAACTGATTGAAATCAACCCTACTTACGCAACCGTGCGATTTCCAAATGGCTGTGAGGCCACCGTTTCTTTGCGTGATCTTGCTCCCTGTCCACAAAGTAACTGTTTTGAACGCGCTAACATGAACGACCCTATACAACCATGTACAAACCCTGAGCGAGAAGCGGGCGATGCACCCCACTCTAATAAATCTGTTGTAAATACAGAAACAAATTTGGATCGATCCCTTGCATCGGGCGACTCTGAAACTACTGGGATGGATAATGAGATTGTGTTAAGGCGTTCGTCTCGTGTTAATAAAGGTGTACCACCGGCGAGATACTGAACTTATGTATTGTGATTGCTATCGTTTACGATTATTCCTGATTTAAAATGTTGTTATGTTTGTGATTGCTATTGTTTACAACTATTGCTGATTTAAAGGATGGGAGAATGACGTGAATTGTAATATTTAACATTGCCGCTGCGCGCTCACGTTAATTACACGCCTTGCTTTATTTTCCTGTATGCTCTGCTGTGCGACTTCTAACCTGCAGTCAGCTCGATTGTGTTAGCATGGTGACTTATTTACGTTCGCACTTATTTGTACTTATTTCTTTATTGCAGATATTATGTTTCGTTATAATTTCGTTTAAGCTTATAATAAAGTTAATGATTTAAAACTACGAAATCATTTCAGGAGGTTACTGAAAACGACAACATGCAGTACATATAATGAACAAATACAAAACGCAAAATTTAGTACAACCTCGTGGTTCGCCGACCACACACAGCAACTGAACAGAAATGGTATAACTGTCCACACACAGCAACTGAACAGAATTGGTATAACTGTACCTATGGCTGCCACTTCACCTGTTCTGATGATCCATATATTAGGTAATAATATTTCATTATACAACTCCACAAAGAACAATCCAACTCCGGCACGGAATTCTGATTTTATTTCTGATTAAATTCGAACACAGCATAATATTAAAATTTTGTGAATAACTCTATGTAAATAAATAATGGCAGAGTCTCCACAGTTCTTGGCCTATTGCCTTGGAAAACTGCTGTTTTGCAATTTTAACTTGTTCTCTACTATTATCTACTTAAGCAGTATATTATATTTCTTAGCGTTAAAAGCGTTAATGTCACTGTTAAAAAATTGAACTCCCGCTGGGATATGATCCATGGTATTGTATAAAATAGGGGAAGTTATTCGGACGTATAGTTCAGGGTGAGGGATATAGTAAGAAAACAGTAATAATAGGGGGGTAAACAAACGGGAAATCGTATGTTACCCTCATCGCGCCCAGGAGCTATTGCAGTGTGTTGTCTATGATTGATATATATTCCTTTACTTCAGTAGAAATCATTAATCCACCGGGTTCCGGTAATGTCTGTTAGGTGCCTTGCCCTATGACACAACTGACTAGCTAGGGGCCAGTTTCGAAACTGCAATCCTATGGTTGAAATGCGACGCACTAATCTACCAGGCTAATTAATCGGACAAATTATAAATACTTATGTCTAAAAATGTTATCAAATTAGTTTGTTGTTTAAACAAATAAATTATTTAGACTTATTTTCATGTTCATCTGGATGCTGTTGGTCAATAGGAGTGAGGGAGTAAAACACTCGGTGTCTTTTGGACTCAATCGATTTTTGAAAACGCAAATCTGTTGCATAAAGGCCGTCGAGTAATCCATCACTGTAACACTGATCAAAACTGCATATAAAAACAAAGTATACATAAGTCTAGTTTTTATGATTGAAAATAAAGATTAAACATGAAAATCCTCTACGAAATGCCAAACAATATTTTGTTAAAACTTCTTGTATATTAAACACTTTGCTTTCAATATTTGACTAGTGTAGACAAAACAAAGGAAAGTGGATACGTCATAGCTTCCGTTACGTCATCGCAACCTTTGACAGTGGATACGTCATAGATACGGCACGTCATTGCAACATTTGGCGGTGGATAGGTCTACGTCAAAGCTTTCGTTACGTAATCGAAAGCTTTGACGTCATAGTTTCCATTACGTATCCACTCTCAAATAAAAATCTTTTGTTATTTTATTAAACAATATACAGTATAAAGCACAAACATTCTAAAACTTATAATGTTTTTGTATTATAAGACCAAGATTTACCGTGTGTTTCTAAAACCTGTATAAAGACGGATTCATACGTAAAAAAACAAAACTATCAAAATGTATACATTAACCGAATTTATTAAAATACATTGTAATCCAATGTTCTACGGCCAAATCAGAAGCATTGGTGCTAAATTATAAGCGCTAGGGTACGTAACGTTTATACTTTGTATTTGATAACCCGCATAAACTCCTTTAAAAATCCCTTCACAAGCGACAAAGCGCTGTAAAACATTTTCAATTTGAAAATTGTTTATTGATTATTGTAGAAATTAATAATTGCTTGATACTGAACAATAATGGACGGTGTATCATATTCGATAAGGGGTTTGGTTGACTGCCCGCCTTGGCGGTTTTAGTGTTTAAATGACAGGATTTATAAGCTAGTGTGATATCTCGCCTTTTCTGTTTGTTATTCTAATTGTATAAATTAACTGAAGTGTTTTTAATATTGTAAGCGTGAAACGATTAATAAGGCACACAAAATCCTTTACTTACTAAGTTTTT
>CH002914.1:16619-33587 GCA_000149265.1 Ciona savignyi | reverse complement strand
ATATTAGTATACCTTTGTGCATTTTCTACTTTAAACCCAAACATCCATCAAAATGCGCATTTTTTTATGATTTTTTGTCCGAGTTAAGTCTGTGATGGGCTCGTCGCCAAGCCATCTAAGGATATAGTCTTTAAGTATAGTATATAGTCTAACAAACTAGATTAATTTTTACATTATATCTTCTAAAAAACGGGCAATATATATTTTTGGCCTGTAAGTTAAGTGTATGCTGGTAATTTAAGAACGCGTATTCAATTTGTGAACGCGTTGACAATTTAGCCGCATGATGGCCTAAATAGTCGAATTGTGACACTTTTGTCGTGGTGAAATGGCCAAATGGTTAACGCGACCGATACATATACCAACTCTTATACAAAAAAACGGTCCTAGTGACGAGCCCATCATGGGTTCGAAACTTGGCTAAAAAAAGGTTAACAGCGCGCTTCTAAATTTAGTGCGGGCAACTAAATTAACATCGCGTTGATTTAACTGAATTGTGACACCGATGGCCAACCATAAAACCAAGCATTTTTGGTTATGTCTTTGGGTATAAATGTCACCGATTTATGACATAGCAAAGCGTCTTCGACTTCTAACCTGCAGTCAGATCGATTGTGCTAGCATGGTTACTTATTTACGTTCGGATTTATTTGTACTTATTTCTTTATTGCAGATAATATGTTTCGTTATAATTTCGTTTAAGCTTATAATAAAGTTAATGATTTAAAACTACGAAATCATTTCAATTAAACGAAATTAAAACTCTACTGGGGAATGTCTTCATTACCCGCCGTACTGAAACCTATGCGGTTTGATGCAGACCCAAACTCACCGAAGGCAGCAAAGCAGCTTAAGCACTGGGTTGAAAGTCTTCTCAGACTTTCTAGAAAAATGTTTGCGGCTGGCAGGAGCGCAAAACCTAGAACCTCTGAATAAGCTGACGACATTGATCGCGTATGTCAGTGCGGATGTGTATGAGTGCATAGAAGATTGTACAACATATGACGATGCAATTGCAAAACTCAAAAGCATCTACATAAAATCTCCGAACATTATTTTTGCCCGCCATCTGCTAGCAACACGCACACAAAAATCAGAGGAGTCTCTGCGGGATTTTTTGCAATCATTACATCTCCTCAGCAAAGACTGTGGTTTCAAAGATGTTACGGCGGAAGAGTACCGAAGGGAGCTAGTGCGCGATGCATTCATAAATGGGCTAACTTCCCATCAAATCCGTCAGCGACTGTTAGAAAATCAAGAATTGGCGCTGGAACAAGCATTCGACGTAGCTAGTTCATTGTCTATGGCACAAGAACACTCTGCTGCCTATCTGCCTCATAGGGATGTGGCGGCTGCGGCACCCCCAGACAAAGATACCTTTGATTCTAAAACTATTTTGAGGTCGGAGGCCTGGGGTGCAATATCCAGGTCGAGAAAGTGTTACTTTTGCGGTAATCCTTATCATGATCGCAGACGCTGCCCGGCTCGTAATGCAATCTGTCATTCGTGTGGAAAGAGTGGACATTTTTCGCCTGTGTGTCGTTCTACCCAGGCACTTGTAAATAATAGACATCCAAGAATAACTGATCATTCAGCTGCAGCATTGACTTCATGCTCCCCGTCTTTGTGTTCAACTGCTGCCGCATGTCCAGCTAGCTTACTAAAAGCATCTCTGAAGGTTTCGGTTAACGGTAATAGTCTTACCGCATTGATCGACTCCGGAAGTTCTGAAAGTTACATCAATTCGTCATTACTTTCAAAACTAAAGCTGAATGTCTACCCATCCACTCACCAGATACAAATGGCGTCATCTGCTATGAAAATCAAATCAAGTGGATTCTGCCTGGTTAACGTCGCCATCAAGGATGTTGAATATATATCAACAAAGTTAAATGTTTTTAATGATCTCTGTAGTGACGTAATCCTCGGCCTCGATTTTCAAAGTCAGCATGAACGCTTGATTTTTGAATTGGGTGGTCAGCTATCCGATTTGGTAGTGCCCAGTAACCAAATGTGGCGCTCACAGCCGCAATAACCAAAGAAGCTTCATTATTTTCAAATCTTTCACCTCAGATCAAGCCAATCGCTACAAAATCTCGACGTTTCAGTGCGGAAGACAAAGCATTCATTAAGGAAAACATCGACAAGTTACTGAAGGAAGGAATTATTCAACCGAGCTCATCTCCATGGCGGGCACAGGTGGTGGTCTGTTAAAGATACATCAAAACCGCCCACAAGAATCGTTTGTGCATAGATTATTCACAAACTATTAATATATATACGGAATTAGATGCTTATCCGCTTCCCCGGATAGATGATATGGTCAACGAGCTGGCTAGCTATAGCGTCTTTAGCACCTTTGATCTGAAAAGTGCATACCACCAGATTCCGATTATCCAATCTGAGTTCAAATACACAGGATTCGAAGCTAACGGGGAGTTGTATGAATTTACCCGAATCCCATTTGGTGTCAAAAACGGCGTTTCAGTTTTCCAACGGAAAATTTCAGAGTTTGTTCAAGAAGAAAACTTGAAAGACACATTTCCTTACTTGGACAATGTTACTGTTGCTGGACGTAACAAGGAGGAGCACGACCGTAATGTAGAAACGTTCCTAAAAGCTGTACGCCGAAGGAACCTTACACTAAATGAATCGAAAACCATTACTGCTGTACCGTGCATTCACAAATCCTCGGTTATGTTGTTGGAAATGGTATCGTGAAGCCTGATCCGGAAAGAATGCGCCCTTTAAAAGAATTTCCACCCACCAAGTGATTTTCGTTCACTTCGCAGAGTTTTGGGAATGTTTGCATACTACGCAAAGTGGATTAGCTGTTTTGCGGATAAAATTCGACCACTCGCAAAAGCAACTAACTTCCCCTAGTCACCTGATGCGCTAGCAGCCTTTGAGTTGTTGAAGGAGGAATTGGAAAATGCGGGGTTAAAATCAACCGACGGAGAAGTGTCCCGTTTGTCGTTGAGTGCGATGCTTCCGACATCGCTGTGTCCGCTAGGTTAAATCAAGGTGGCCGCCCTGTCGCTTTCATGTCTCGGACACTGCAAGGCGAGTGAAACTCTCTATCCCCGCTTACGAAAAGGAGGCAACTGCCATCGTAGAAGCAATCAGGAAGTGGTCACACTTTTTACACAGACGTAAGTTTACACTAATAACTGATCAACGTTCTGTAGCGTTTATGTTAGATAATCGTCGTCGTTCTAAGATTAAGAGCACCAAGGTGCAACAATGGCGCATGGAGTTGGCTTCCTTCTCCTATGATATAAAATATCGCCCGGTCAGCAGAATGTTGGACCCGATTCACTCACAAGAGCATTCGTCTCATCTGTGTCACCCTCGTCTAATCTAGAACTTCTGCACAACAATTTATGCCATCCAGGTGTGTCAAGAATAATGCATTTCGAACGAATGAAAAACTTGCCGTTTTCCATGACGGAAGTTAAACGAGTGACTTCAGCTAGTAAAATTTGTGCAGAAGTGAAGCCACAATTTTACCGTCAAGCAGAAGGAACACTTATTATAAAGCAACACCAACCTATGGAACGCATAAGTATTAATTTTAAAGGCCCATTGCAATCTACAACCCAAAATAAATACTTATTGATTGTTGTCGACGAATTTTCTCGTTTTCCTTTTGTATTTCCTTGCAAAGACATGACAACCTCGACTGATTATACAGTGTATGGACAAGCTCTTCGCACTAATGAATGCTTTGGCAAAGACATGACAACCTCGACTGTTATACAGTGTATGGACAAGCTCTTCGCACTATGTGGGATGCCTGGCTTCATTCACTCCGATAACGGCCCAGCATTCGCATCAACCGGGTTTAGGAACTATCTTATACATAGAGGCATTGCTTCCAGTAAGTCAAGCATATACCATCCATCGGGAAATGGCCAAGCGGAGAAAACAGTTGGTACCGTGTGGAAAACGATCCAGTTGGCAGTAAGAACTCATTTATTACCACTGTCAGAATGGGAATCTGTTTTAGCTGATGCACTTCATTCGATCAGGTCACTTGTTTGTACTGCTACCAACTCAACGCCCCACGAGCGTTTCTTTAATTTCCAGCGTCGTTCTTCCACAGGTACATCTATTCCCTCGTGGATGACGGTACCTGGAACGGTTCATCTTCGACGGTTCGTACGTACACACAAAAGTGATTCTTAAACGGATGAGGTTAAACTGATTGGAACCAACCCTACTTACGCAAACGTGCGATTTCCAAATGGCTGTGAGGCCACCGTTTCTTTGCGTGATCTTGCTCCCTGTCCACAAAGTAACTGTTTTGAACGCGCTAACATTGACGACCCTATACAACCATGTACAAACCCTGAGCGAGAAGCGGGCGATGCACCCCACTCTAATGAATCTGTTGTAAATACAGAAACAAATGATTTGGATCGATCCCTTGCATCGGGCGACTCTGAAATTACTGGGATGGACAATGAGATTGTGTTAAGGCGTTCGTCTCGTGTTAATAAAGGTGTACCACCGGCGAGATACTGAACTTATGTATTGTGATTGCTATCGTTTACGATTATTCCTGATTTAAAATGATGTTATGTTTGTGATTGCTATTGTTTACAACTATTCCTGATTTAAAGGATGGGAGAATGACGTGAATTGTAATAATTAACATTGCCGCTGCGCGCTCACGTTAATTACACGCTTTGCTTTATGTTGTGCTGTGCGACTTCTAACCTGCAGTCAGCTCGATTGTGTTAGCATGGTGACTTATTTACGTTCGCACTTATTTGTACTTATTTCTTTATTGCAGATATTATGTTTCGTTATAATTTCGCTTACGCTTATAATAAAGTTAATGATTTAAAACTACGAAATCATTTCAGGAGGTTACTGAAAACGACAACATGCAGTACATATAATGAACAATTACAAAACGCAAAATTTAGTACAACCTCAAGGTTCGCCGACCACACACAGCAACTGAACAGAATTGGTATAACTGTACCTATGGCTGCCACTTCACCTGTTCTGATGATCCATATATTAGGTAATAATATTTCATTATACAACTCCACAAAGAACAATCCAACTCCGGCACGGAATTCTGATTTTATTTCTGATTAAATTCGAACACAGCATAATATTAAAATTTTGTGAATAACTCTATG
This sequence comes from Ciona savignyi, assembly GCA_000149265.1. NCBI lineage: Eukaryota > Metazoa > Chordata > Ascidiacea > Phlebobranchia > Cionidae > Ciona > Ciona savignyi. The sequence goes on along the minus strand of CH002914.1, from coordinate 28,431 downwards.
TAAATAAATAATGGCAGAGTCTACACAGTTCTTGGCCTATTGCCTTGGAAAACTGCTGTTTTGCAATATTAACTTGTTCTCTACTATTATCTACTTAAGCAGTATGTTATATTTCTTAGCGTTAAAAGCGTTAATGTCACTGTTAAAAAATTGATCTCCTGCTGGGATATGATCCATGGTATTGTATAAAATAGGGGAAGTTATTCGGACGTATAGTTCAGGGTAAGGGATATAGTAAGAAAACAGTAATAATAGGGGGGTAAACAAACGGGCAATCGTATGTTACCCTCATCGCGCCCAGGAGCTATTGCAGTGTGTTGTCTATGATTGATATATATTCCTTTACTTCAGTAGAAATCATTAATCCACCGGGTTCCGGTAATGTCTGTTAGGTGCCTTGCCCTATGACACAACTGACTAGCTAGGGGCCAGTTTCGAAACTGCAATCCTATGGTTGAAATGCGACGCACTAATCTACCAGGCTAATTAATCGGACAAATTATAAATACTTAAGTCTAAAAATGTTATCAAATTAGTTTGTTGATTAAACAAATAAATTATTTAGACTTATTTTCATGTTCATCTGGATGCTGTTGGTCAATAGGAGTGAGGGAGTAAAACACTCGGTGTCTTTTGGACTCAATCGATTTTTGAAAACGCAAATCTGTTGCATAAAGGCCGTCGAGTAATCCATCACTGTAACACTGATCAAAACTGCATATAAAAACAAAGTATACATAAGTCTAGTTTTTATGATTGAAAATAAAGATTAAACATGAAAATCCTCTACGAAATGCCAAACAATATTTTGTTAAAACTTCTTGTATATTAAACACTTTGCTTTCAATATTTGACTAGTGTAGACAAAACAAAGGAAAGTGGATACGTCATAGCTTCCGTTACGTCATCGCAACCTTTGACAGTGGATACGTCATAGATACGGCACGTCATTGCAACATTTGGCGGTGGATAGGTCTACGTCAAAGCTTTTGTTACGTAATCGAAAGCTTTGACGTCATAGTTTCCATTACGTATCCACTCTCAAATAAAAATCTTTTGTTATTTTATTAAACAATATACAGTATAAAGCACAAACATTTTAAAACTTATAATGTTTTTGTATTATAAGACCAAGATTTACCGTGTGTTTCTAAAACCTGTATAAAGACGGATTCATACGTAAAAAAACAAAACTATCAGAAATGTATACATTAACCGAATTTATTAAAATACATTGTAATCCAATGTTCTACGGCCAAATCAGAAGCATTGGTGCTAAATTATAAGCGCTAGGGTACGTAACGTTTATACTTTGTATTTGATAACCCGCATAAACTCCTTTAAAAATCCCTTCACAAGCGACAAAGCGCTGTAAAACATTTTCAATTTGAAAATTGTTTATTGATTATTGTAGAAATTAATAATTGCTTGATACTGAACAATAATGGACGGTGTATCATATTCGATAAGGGTTTGGTTGACTGCCCGACCTGGCGGTTTTAGTGTTTAAATGACAGGATTTATAAGCTAGTGTGATATCTCGCCTTTTCTGTTTGTTATTCTAATTGTATAAATTAACTGAAGTGTTTTTAATATTGTAAGCGTGAAACGATTAATAAGGCACACAAAATCCTTTACTTACTAAGTTTTTAGAAGAGAACAACAAATCTTAGTCTTATATTATAAAAGCAATACTAGTTATGGGTCCCATTTGGAAAAATGGGACACATATTGTTTTTGTCCGTTTTTTTTCGTTTTTTTTATTTTCTTTTTTTTTCGTCAAACGCTTGACAGGCATGGCTTGTGGCTCCGACATCTACCAAAAGGGATAATGGAATCGTAATGAAACTTAGTCATTTGTTAGATCATATGGTCTAGATGAGCAGAAACCAAAATTTTAGGTAATATAATTAGGGGAATTCCCCTGGGAGGGGAAAAACCAAAACGGTATTTTTTTCAAAAATTTTAGCTTTTTTGGGCATAGCGCATGAACGGCTGCTCCAATTTTGATCAGATTTGGTAAAATAGTAGCGCGTTAGCCACTGCGTTACCAATTAGAAAAAACAAAATATTAACCTAGGGAAATACCTTAAATATGAAGATATGTTTCTAAATCAAGATTGTGACAGGCATAAATTGTGGCTCCGACATCTACCAGAAAGGATAATGAAATCGCAATGAAACTTTGTCATTTGTTAGAAAACATGGTCTAGATAAGCAGAAACCAAAATTTTGGGTAATATAATTAGGAGAATTCCCCTGGGGGGGTGAAAAACCAAAACGGTATATTTTCAAATTTTTTAGCTTTTTTGGGCATAGCCCTTGAACGACTTTTAACATTTGTAAGAGAACATGGTCTAAATATGCAGAAACTATAATTTTGGGTAATGAATCCAGGGGAATTTCCCCTAGACGTTAAAAACCAAAACGTTTTTTCTAATCAATTATTATTTTGGGGCATAGCGTTTGAACGGCTGTTCTAATTTTGATCAGATTTGGTGAAATATTAGACCATATAACACTCTGAGTCAATTTATTAAAAGAGAGAAAACATTTACTTAGGGTAATTCCCTTAAAAACTAAAATACGTTCTTAAATTATGATTGTGACAGATACGCCATTTCGCACTGACATATCCAACAAGGAGTCGACATGACCCACATATGTAAAACAGAAACTTATCTACTAAACCCAGGGGAATTCCCAAAAACCATGAAATCGGAGTATTTTGAAAATTTAGCTTTATTTTACTACCACGCTTGAAAAGAAGCTTTAATTTAAAACATTTGTGGTTCAATGTTCGTATATTTAAGACGTTTATTCTTTTTTCAACTACACATGGAAAAGAAGTTTGGTCTGATAACTATGGCCCCATGCGTTTATGCTTGCAGAAACAAAGTACATACTCAGTGTATAAAATATAAAATGTGGTTAGGGACCCTGTAGCATAAATATATGGCATACAACATGTGTTTTACAAATAGTGGTGGTTAAACACGTGGTTGACACTCTCTAGTTTTAAAATGTTTGTGCTTTTTACTGTATATAGTTTGTAGTGTGTAAGAGGGAATCGTTAAAAAAATATGGTAACAACTGTAACGACCTCCTATGTTTAAATAAGATTTATGATGGTCGCTGTCGTCACATTTGCGTCGTCACTGAACTATTATTAACGCAGCTGTCGAATAATCTTGTCTATATAAGTTTATTTCACTTTGGCTCCTGACGGAAGGCTCCTAATGGAGAGCTCCTAGAGAGAGTCCTAACGCATGAAGCAACATCTTGTATGTGTTGATACTGGGAGTTTTATCTGGAATCTATATCGTTGAAACATCTAGCGATTTTACTGGTAATTAGTGTAAAGTTAATCGCCTCAATTGCTCAATACAATTGGTGTTATAAAACTACTGAGGCGTTGATCGACGAACCACAGAAGATAGTAGTAAAGTCAAGGAGACTCAAGTAATTAGCGCGCCTCTGAGAGTCGAGATAGCGCGTATATTGAATCGCATTACATGTTGTAACCGGCTTACCTGGGGCATACAAGGAACAATATAACAAAATAGGCAGCGACCTGCAACGACCCCCTATACAACAAAATCTTGAAGGTAATGATATGAAAAACAAAGACCTACTTCTGATGGTGATAGTTGTGGCGTTGAGGGGACGATAAAAATGGCAGATGGTAGTTGCTGTGATTATTGCTGGTTTGTATCTGCACCCACGATATCCACAGCCATGTCAATGAAAGATGGGCACCGAGCAATACAGGGGGTAGAAAGTAGGGCCCAAAATTCGAAAACTGAAATGCAGAATTGTCACTAGCCAGACGGGTGATTTGTTGAATAACACAGATATAAGAATTACAATAAAAAAAGAGACCCTGTTCATAAATAGGTTTCTGGATACTTAAATTTTAGATGTACTGTTAATGGGGCATTGACCGTATTGTTTTGTCTGATGGTCCACAGGCAAACAAAGATCCAAAACTAGCTGCTTGCTAAACGGTTATCTTCTTGGGAAAGGTAATTATCTCATGGACCAGTGAATTAATAGTTTCTACTGAAGCTGAAGGAATTCCCCAATCATTCACAGGACACTGCAAGAGCTTGAGTAACTCGTTATGGGCAAATTAAGCTGACGATTGGCTCAGCTGAAATGTCCTATATCCACTCACAGGGATAAATGATGAATATCTTACGCATAGATGTCTACATACCGGTAGATAATCAGTCTGAACAATTTGTGCTTTGGTAAACTGACCCTACTAAATAAAATTTAACTAATGTGTTATCAATACAGCATGGGAATTTTATATGGTAAATCTTACTATGTGGTCAATTGGGTGCGAGTAAACAGCAGCAATGCTAACCGGTGCCTTCCATTCGTGGTGCATTTTATGAAAGTACTTGTATATAGCTGTGTGATGAAATAATCTATAGAGAAATAAACAGGTTTATAAGAATATGGCAAATAAAACAACGGGTTAATTTTGTTGTAAGGAAAAATTCTTAACTGTTTTACTGCTAAGAAATCATTATAACTAAAAAGATTCACAACTGTTTATTTGAATGTGTTTCGGCTCAAGACGTGGGAGTCTGTGATTTAACCTACATAAATGTCTACGTAATAATTAACATTGTAACACCACAAAGAGCAGACTTTCCCAAAACTTATTTTTCCTAGTATTATATTTAAAAGTATGGATTTATTTGTTTAATAATATTTTTGGCTAATTTCCACCTCTGCTACACAGACACCACAAAGCATTTACCTGTGAAAAAAGTAAAAGTCAATCTCATTTATGTATCCAAATATAACATATAGAAGGTACATCTTCCACAGCGCAGGTACCGGTTGATCAGATGACATGCCGGTGTACTTCATCACTGGATATATCAGGTAGATGAACGCACATGAGAGAAGCTCATTAAAGAAAACCACAGCGCAGCACCAGAGATATCGACGTGGTTCTACCTGAAATAGTCTGTGTTATGCATTCAGTGGACATGCCTGAACCCAGTGATCTAATGGGATGTACTTAAACGTTTAATTATATACAACACCATGCAATCACTCCAGTGTGGCTGAAGGTAATATTCCAATGGCCTGGGCCTATTGTGTTTCCTTATTCATAAAGATAAAATATGAATATCCTGTTCTAACCTAGATATTTTAATAGTATTTTTTTTTTCCACATTTATTTCCACACAAGTTTTCTACATAGTATTGGATATTATTTTATGTCAAGAGTTCTGCCACGAGTTAAAATCAAAAAAGAAATTGTATATATGCAAGTTGGCATGTTTAGCAGACGCATTAATACATTCGACCTATACAGGCGTTGGAAAATGCAGACAAACTTGCAAGTAAGGTGCCTCTAGTAAACCATATTTTCGCGTAAACCATATTTTCCCGTTTTTATTTATTTTTTATTTTTTTTTTTTTTTCGTCAAACGCTTGACAGGCATGGCATGTCGCCCCGACATCTACCAGAAGGAATAATGGGATTGCAATAAAACTTTGTCATTTGTTAGACAACATGGTCTTGATATGCAGAAACCAAAAATTTGGGTGATAAATTAAGGGGAATTCCCCTGGAAGGTTAAAAAGCAAAACGGTATTTTTTATGAAAAATTGCGCTTTTTGTGACATAGCGCTTGAACGGCTGCTCCAATTTAAATAAGATTTGGTGGAATGTAAGTGCCTTAGTCACTGATTTAACACTTAGAAGAAAAAAATAATGAAATTACCTAGGGAAATACCACAAAATATAAGATATCATCTGAAATCATGATTGTGACAAGCATGCAATATCGCCCCGACATCTACCAAAAGGAGTAATGAAATCGCAATAAAAATTGGACATTTGTAAGACAACATGGTCTAAATACGCGGAAACCAAAAAGTTGGGTAATGAATCTCGGGGAATTCCCCTCGGACGTTAAAAATCAAAACGTTTTTTTTCTAATAAATTAGATTTTGTGGCCATAGCACTTGAACGGCTGCTATAATTTTAATAAAATTCGGTAAAATGTTAAAACATTAGACACTTTGTGCCAATTAAAAAAAGAAAACATTTAATTAGGTTGATTTACATAAAAACAAAGATATGTTCCTAAATTTTGATTGTGGCAGGCATGCCATATCGCACTGACATCTCCAACAAGAAGTCGACAAATCAGATTAAAACTTTAAGAATTGTTTCTTAACATGACTTACTTATGTAAAAACAGAAACTTATTTACCAAACCCAGGGGAATTCCCTGAAATCATAAAAAACTAAATCGGGCCGTTTTGAAAATTTAGCTTTATTTTACTACAGCGCTTGAAAAGAAGCTATAATTTAAAACATTTGTGGTAAAATGTTCGTAAATTTAAAACGTTTATTCGTTATTTAACTAAAAATGGAAATTAAGTTTGGTCTGTTAACTATGGGACCCATGCGTTTATGCTTGCAGAAACAAAATACATACTCAGTGTTTAGGATAGGATAGGATAGGATATTCATGTTTATCCCCGTGAATGGGAAAACCCCAGGGGTTATCACACGGGCAATCGTCAGATCACCTCGCGCCCATCGTCGGGTTACCGGAGCTATTGCAGTGTGTTGTATGTGATAGACAAGTTCCTTCAATTTGGTAGAACCCATTAATCCGCTGGGTTCAGGCAATGTCCGTAAAGTGCCTTGCCCAAGGACACAACCGACTAGCTAGCGACCAGTTTCGCACCTGCAACCTTTCGATTGAAAGGCGACGCACTTAACCGCTAGACCATCGGGCCGGACGTATAAAAGACAAATTGTGGTTAGGGATCCTGTAACATGAATATAGGGTATACAACATGTGTTTTATAAATAGTGGTGGTTAACACGTGGTTGACACTCTCTAGTTAACCGAGAAGTGGCTCGCAGTCTGTCACGTTTTTGTGAAATGGCCCGTAAGTCAAAAGCAGTTGGACCACGCTGAGCTATGGGATCAGTGCGACCGAGGCACCTTAGATACCCCTGTTTCGACAACTATGCGTATATCAATGTATACTATACCGGAAAAGGTTGGTCTTTATTAATTTTGTATTTGAACATCCATGCTGGTTTCCCAGTGTAATCAACGAACATGAAGAACAAATTACCGATGAGGAATGATATGAAATGAACCACAGACGTTCCTGTAGGATGGGGTAGAATTGATATCATGGTCATCAAACAAATATTTTACTGTTAAACTTACACGATTTGTTAGCAAAAGTAACCTGTGAATTTAAAAACTTTATATCTCTGTTACCTTTTTTGAGCTCAATATCAAATTAACTTTTATAAATGGGGTCACAAACAACCAATTTATATAAGGATTTGGTGGGACAAACTGCAGGTTAGGCATTTAGTTTATTACATGCAAAGTATGGATACAATTATTGCATGGAGCCATGAATTGCCTGCCCACAATGGGTATTTTACAGATAAGAATATTTTTAAAATGTGACTTATTCTGCAAGCTTAATGATGAAAATCTTTAAAAACTTCTATTCAAGAAAATATATGTTTTTATAAAACAAATTTAAAGGAATTTCTTACCAAAAGTAAAGATCAATCTATCATCGTGGTTGAACAGTTCTACTATCTTCAACCACTGGTTATTTAGAAAGACATCCAGCAAGTTTATGTATTCAAATATAAGTGACATTTGGTTGAATTGGACTCTTAAATATTTAACATTTCTGTAATATTGCCAGATGTTCATAACAATAGTAGAAAATATCATTGGAATGGGGTGTTATGGAGATTTTATCATAGGAATGGGGTATTATGGAGTCATGGTCGGGCAAGGTGTTGTTGCATCCGCAAGTTTATACTTTTATGTATATTAAAATATTTATAGCGCCTGTTCGACGACGGAGAGAAACACCGTCAAACGTCATCGTATGACGTGTTTTTCACTGTATATAATCCGGTTTTTATTGCTCTTGTGTGACGTGTTTACCAGTATATAGCGTAACTGTTTGAGAACGTTATAAATGCCCTTAAGGGAGTTTTTGGCGCCACGTAACTGTGCCCTATATGAATGCTAAAAAGTAACATATGGATATAAGAAACTATTAAACTGAATCTATGTCTGAACTAGAGAGTGTCAACCACGTGTTTAACCACCACCATTTGTAAAACACAATTTGTATATATTCATGCTACAGGGTCCCTAACCACAATTTGTATTTTATACATTGAGTATGTAGTTTGTTTCTGCAAGCATAAACGCATGGGTCCCATAATTGTCCAACCAAACTTCTTTTCAATGTGTAGTTAAAAAAAGAATAAACATCTTAATTTACGAACATTTTACCTCAAATGTTTTAAATTAAACCTTTTTAAGCGCTGTAATGAAATAAAGCTAAATTGCCAAAACAGCCCGATTTAGTTTTTCATGGTTTCAGGGAATTCCCCTAGGTTTAGTAGATGAGTTTCTGTTTTTACATATGTTGGCCATGTTATGTAACAATTCTAACAATTCTTAAAGTTTTAATGTGATTTGTCGACTCCTTGTTGGAGATGTCAGTGCAATATGGCACAATCATAATTCAGGAACATATCTTCGTTTTTAGGGGAATTACCCTAGGCAAATGTTTTCTTTCTTTTAATTGGCATAAAGTGTCTAGTGGTCTAACATTTAACCAAATCTGATCAAAATTAGAGCAGCCGTTCATGCGCTATGCCCCAAAAATCTAATTTATTAGAAAAAAACACGTTTTGGTTTTTAACGTCTCAGGAGAATTTCCCTAGATTCATTACCCCAAATTTTTGTTTCTGCTTATCTAGACCATGTTCTCTTACAAATGTCAAATTTTTATTGCGATTTCATTACTGCTTTTGCTAGATTTCGGGGCAAAATGGCATGCTTGTCACAATCATAATTAGAGAACAAAATCCGATTTTTAGGGTATTTCCTGGGTAATTTTAAGTGTTAAATCAGTGACTAAAGCACTTACATTCCACCAAATCTGATTTAAATTGTATCAGTCGTTCAAGCGCTATGCCCAAAAAAGGCTATTTTTTTAGAAAAAAAAACCGTTTAGGTTTTTAACCTCCCAGGGGAATTCCCCTGAATTTATCACCTAAAATTTTGGTTTCTGCATATCTAGACCATGTTGTCCAACAAATCACCAAGTTTCATCGCGATTCCATTAACCCTTCTGGTAGATGTCGGGGCGACATGCCATGCCTGTCAAGCGTTTGACGAAAAAAAAAGAAAAAAAAACGAAAAAAAAACGAAAAAAAACAATATGTGTTCCATTTTTTTAAATGGGACCCATAATTATTATAATGTTTACGATTATTACCGCAGCTGTCGTACTTTGCCTATATAAGTTTATTTTACTTTTACTCGAGAGAGAGAGAGAGAGGCCTAACGCATTAAGAAACATCTTGTATGTGTCGATACTGAGAGTTTTATCTGGAATCTATATCGTTGCAACATTTAACGATTTAACTCGTAATTGGTACTAAGTTAATCGCCTTAATTGCTCAATACAATTAATGTTATAAAACTACTGAGGCGTTAATCGACGAACCACAGAAGATAGTAGTAAAGTCAAGGAGACGTTTACGCAGAAAACCTCAATTAACTAGAGAGTGTCAACCACGTGTTTAACCACCACTATTTGTAAATCACATGTTGTATGCCATATATATATGCTACAGGGTCCCTAACCACAATTTGTCTTTTAGTATGTAGTTTGTTTCTGCAAGCATAAACGCATGGGTCCCGTAGTTAACAGACCAAACTTAATTTACATTTTTAGTTAAATAAAGAATAAACGTTTTAAATTTACGAACATTTTACCACAAATGTTTTAAATTATAGCTTCTTTTCAAGCGCTGTAGTAAAATAAAGCTAAATTTCCAAAACGGCCCGATTTAGTTTTTCATGATTTCAGGGAATTCCCCTGTGTTTGGTAGATAAGTTTCTGTTTTTACATAAGTGAGTCATGTTAAGTAACAATTCTTAAAGTTTTAATCTGATTTGTCGACTTCTTGTTGGATGGATATGTCATTGCGATATGGCATGTCTGCCACAATCAAAATTTAGGAACATATCTTTGTGTTCATGTAAATTAACCTAATTAAATGTTTTCTTTTTTTAATTGGCACAAAGTGACCAATGTTTTAACATTTTACCGAATTTTATTAAAATTACGGCAGCCGTTCAAGTGCTTTGCCCAAAAAATCTAATGTTTTAGAAAAAAAATGTTTTGGTTTTTAACGTCTCAGGGGAATTTCCCTAGATTCATTACCCAAAATTTTGGTTTCTGTTTATCTAGATTATGTTCTGTCACAAATGTCAAATTTTTATTGCGATTTCATTACTCCTTTTGCTAGATTTCGGGGCAACATGGCATGCTTGTCACAATCATAATTAGAGAACAAAATCCGATTTTTAGGGTATTTCCCTGGGTAATTTTTTTATTTCTTTTAAGTGTTAAATCAGTGACTAATGCACTTACATTCCACCAAATCTGATTCAAATTGTATCGGTCGTTCAACCGCTATGCCCAAAAAAGGCTATTTTTTAGAAAAAAATACCGTTTTGGTTTTAACGTCCCAGGGGAATTCCCCTAGATTTATCACCCAAAATTTTGATTTCTGCATATCTAGACCATGTTGTCCAACAAATCACCGAGTTTCATTGCGATTTTATTAACCCTTCTGGTAGATGTCGGGGCGACATAGCATGCCTGTCACAATTATCATTTAACAGCAAAAGTTTAATTTTTAGGGTATTTCCCTAGATAATTTTTTTATTTCTTTTAAGTGTTAAATCAGTGACTAGTGCACTAACATTCCACCAAATTTGATTCAAATTGAAGCAGCCATTCAAGCGCTATGGCCTAAAAAGGCTATTTTTTTTAGAAAAATATGACCGTTTTGGTTTTTAACGTCCAAGGGGAATTCCCCTAAATTAATTACCCAAAATTTTAGTTTCTGCATATCTAGGCCATGTTGTCTAAAAAATCACCAAGTTTCATTGCGATTCCATTATTCCTTCTGGTAGATGTCGGGGCGCCATAGCATGCTTGTCACAATTATCATTTAACAGCAAAAGTTTAATTTTTAGGGTATTTCCCTAGGTAATTTTTTTATTTCTTTTAAGTGTTAAATCAGTGACTAGTGCACTAACATTCCACCAAATTTGATTCAAATTGGAGCAGCCGTTCAAGTGCTATGGCCTAAAAAGCTATTTTTTTAGAAAAAAATGGCCGTTTTGGTTTTTAACGTCCAAGGGGAATTCCCCTATATTTATTACCCAAAATTTCGGTTTCTGCATATCTAGGTCATGTTGTCTAAAAAATCACCAAGTTTCATTGCGATTCCATTATTCCTTCTGGTAGATGTCGGGGCGCCATGCCATGCCTGTCAAGCGTTTGACGAAAAAAAAAACGAAAAAAAAAAAGAAAAAAAAAAAAAGAAAAAAAAAAACGGACAAAAACAATATGTGTCCCATTTTTTCAGATGGGACCCATAATTAGCGCGCCTCCGAGAGTCGAGAAAGCGCGTAGGGAATCGCAGGTCGCATCAGGTGTTGTAACCGGCTTACCTGGGTGCCTACAAGGAACAATCTAACAAAATAGGCAGCGACCTGCAACGGCTCCCTACAAATCTGATGTGGCTTATGATCACTTACAGATTACTAGAGAGTGTCAACCACGTGTTTAACCACCACTATTTGTAAACCACATGTTGTAGGCCATATACTCATGCTACAGGGTTCCTAACCACAATTTGTATTTCATACACTGAGTATATGTAGTTTGTTTTCTGCAA
>CH002915.1:426681-442163 GCA_000149265.1 Ciona savignyi | reverse complement strand
TTTGCGAGGAAAACTAAAAGGAGGGGAAAGTGGGAAGAAGCGAAGGATGGAAACTGCCCTTTGGTTTTTTTAACCCTTTGGTTTTTCCATTGACAGTAATAAACATGAATATCCTATTATATACCTTCTGTCCAATAGCTGCCAACAAATTTCCCTCCAAACCACAAACAGCAGTCACCGGTCCTTTTTGTTCTTCAAAATAAATTTGCTTGAGTTTATTTTTGGTGAGTGGTTGTCCTGGTTCTGGCACAACTTCAATCACCTCCAGTATAATTATCTATAAGTTGAATGAAGTTTAAACATAAGCGTTCCAACCCAGAAGTGTTTAAACGGTTTTCAAAATTTTTTCAAAAAAAATTTCTAGCCACCAACATCTTTTTTTCGGTTTTAAAAAAAAGAGAAATTTTCAATGCACTAGTTTTGGTGGCTAGACTGTGGGAATAGAGTCTACTATTATATGTGGATAAAGCTTGACTTCTACCTCCAGGATACAAGTAAGCCAAAATCCACTTGTTATTCCACAAACTTTTAAATCTCATGAAACTTGACTGCGGACACAAGTATTTTTGAATACCAGTTAATAAATTCTGGCTTCCCACCCACAAGAACATAAATAAATCAACCATACACACACTGTAATAGCTCCAGCAACTGCACTGTGGTCATGAGGTGTCTTACAATACCCGTGGATGCAGCATGGTTTTCCACCCACAAGGATATAAATGAATCAACCATACACAGACTATAATAGTTCCAAAAACTTGACCTTTAAATAAAGCATGGCTTTTCATCCATAAGGATATAAATAAACCAAACATCCAAACACTGTCATATCTTCAGTAACTCGAAAGTTACCCTGATGTGTCTTGCAAAAAAAATCGTAGCATCATACCATACCAATACGGATATAAACTAACCATTCTTTTATCATAAAAAACGAAAGCTCGACTGTGGGCATGAAAAGTCATACAACACAGTAGCAGAAAACCATTATGACATCACAAACCTTGCCCCGAGAGCCCATTTCCTCCCCGAATACGTTGCAAGTCCCGATCACGAGGTAGTTCTGCCGTGACGAGGTGTCAGCCCCTGAGCTCAGCCACACGTTTCGCATGCACGTGATGTGCTCGAACTCATCCATGTCAATTCTGTGTGGGTGTTGTTGGTGAATTGGTATTCAAGATTGGTAAATGTTGAAACTGTGTGGGTGTTTTGGTGAATTAATGTATAAGAGATGATAAAAAGTAATGTTAAAAAAGTGTGGATGTTTAATAAATTGGCATTCAAAATAAATGAATGTAGAAACTGTGTGGGTGTTTCAGTGAATTGGTATTCAGAATTAGTAAATGTAGAAACTGTGTGGGTGTTTCGTTAAATTGGTATTCGGAATTAGTAAATGTAGAAACTGTGTGGGTGTTTAAGTGTATTGGTATTCAGAATTAGTAAATGTAGAAATGTGTAGATGTTTTAAAATCACTGTTTATTTGACCGAGTTTCAGCAACACTTAAACAAACTTTTTGATTGTGTGCCCATTGTGGTACTAAAACTATGGAAACTCATGTTAACCCTACCCAACAATAATACAACCCCAGAACTAACCCTAACACCAACCCCAACTTTAAAAATAACTCTAGTTTCCTAATCTTTATTTTAGTTTGTAGTTTTCTGGCTTTTCTCCTTTTAGTTTCCGCTATATTAAGTATTTAGAAAACTACAAAAATGAAAAAATAAAAAAGAATTGTTTAAAAAACCAAAAAAATAAGGCCTTTTATTGGTATAAAAAAATGTTCAGAAAATTAAATAAGTGTTTACTATTTATGCGGTGAAACAAAAAGAAACAGAAAGGTTATTTGTATTTTGTACTTTAGTAGTCTTTTAAAACATATTAAGAAAGTAAAAAATATTTAAGTACCTTGCATTAGGTACTAGTTCCCAACTGACTGGTGAAATAAGCTGAACGGAGAACTTGTCAATATGGGGGTAGATGAACCGTTCCCCTTTGTCCAAATCTTCAAATTCACGCTCGTTATCGCAATTTAGATACGGCAGCCTTGTGCAAGGTTCCGATACGCTGGTTACGATTGCATAGACCTGGTGTTGTAATGGACATTTAAAGTGAAGTGAATCATAAAAAAGGAGTGAAAAAAATAGGTGAAGGGAATAAATAACTGGCAGAAACTGTTTAAAAGTAAGGAAAAAACAACTAACTTTGGTCCTAAGGTAAAGAAATCTAAAAATTGGGTGAGTAAACATAAAAAACTGAAAAAAAATTGATGAAAAGCGCGGAAAATATTAGATAAAAAAACTGGTTAAAATGAGTAATATCCAAATGTAAGCCAAGCAAAATGTGAAATAAACCCAATTAAAGTCCAATTGAGATAAAACCCAACTAAAGTCAATAAAATAAACCCAATTAAAGTCCAACAAAAATGATAAAAAAGCAGTGAAAAAAATAGGTGATGGGAATAAATAACAGGCAGAACCTGGTTAAAAGTAGTAAAAAACCACTAAACTTTGGTCATAAGTGGGTAGAGTGAATTAGATAATAGAAGGACAAAAGATAAAAAGCGCAGAAAAAAAACTAGATAAAAAAACTGGTTAAAATGAGTAATATCCAAACGTAAGCCAAGCAAAGTGTGATTTCTAAATCCAATTAAAGACCAACCAAATAAACATAATTGAAGTCCAATTTTCTCTCATAGTGCTAACAGCGTATATAACTACAAGCTTACCTTGTGCTCTATGGAATAAGCTAGGAAGTGGGCTGAACAACGTAATGAGATCTTCCGTACAGGCCACAGTGCGTCGTACTTCATGTGCGGGGGTAACATGCAGATACGCAGTTCACCCTGGGTGTATCGGGGTTAGTTCACACCTGTCCACAGTCGAGTCGTTTATTTTAATGAAAACACTAAAAAGAAAAAAAAAGAAAAACTCCTTACTTAAAGTATCGAGTATATTGCCATTGGTCAAGTCATCTAAATGTACATTGCCCATAAGAGTTTTTAGGGTCAGTACTTTATGAGTTTGGCAAAGGGTACAACACTAAAAGGAGAAAAAAGAAAAAAGGAAAACTGCTCATTTAACGGGCTTTTTATGACCTACGTTCATGGTTTCGGCAGAAAATATTTTATTGTAACGCAGAACCCAAAACAAATCTTAACCCCAAAATTAAACCTAACTAAAAAAAAACAGTAGATAAATACAGACATAACCCTCTTCCGAAAAAAGTGAGAACATAATTTCCCTTAAAAATATGAAAAAATAAGATACAAACACTTTCTTATACAAACACTTTCTTTCAGAAACTACCTAATTTAAAATGGTTTTAAAAAATGTAAAAATAAATGTAGTGATTTGTTTTACTTATGATTTATTGCTTAAATTGAAGGTAAAAAATATGGATATTTCTTTCATCTAATTAAGTTTATTGTAATTTGGTGACGAAAACCTCCAATTAGTAGGAGGTTAAACTAAAACAAGAGACATCAGTTACAGTCTTAGTTATACAATACACACTGTATCGTTGTAAAAGTGGGGTGTTTTCAACCATTAGTGTAAGTCAAGGGTCTGCAACCTGCCGCTTACATCCTTTTGATGTGGCTCTTATTAATTTTATTGCCACTGTAACAAGCGCTAATAATTAAAACAAACACAAGATCACTCGCGTCTTCATCTCACACAAAATTTTGTGGAATATTGGTTAAAAATTTAATGGAATATTGTTTAACTTTTGTGGAATAACGGTTAAAATTTTATGGAATATTGTTAAAATTTTGTGGAATATTGGTTAAAATTTTATGGAATATTGTTAAAATTTTATGGAATATTGGTTAAAATTTTGTGGAATATCGGTTAAAATAGCTCCTTTTGTGCAAAAGGCTATCGACCACTGGTATAAGTTAAACCAACCTGGTTATTGAAGTAGAGAAATCCATTGGGACAATTGACATTATGAAAAGGAACGAAGCAAGATATCGCCCCGTCCACGGTCATGGGGTGACATCGGAGTGCCCCACGTACCGTCATGAAGATCCAATGTGGGTAAGCCCCGCACAAAAACACCTGAGTTAGGTTGATGGTTTTTAGTCCTTTGCTGTATATCTTCTAATTATTGAGTTAACTGTCTCTTAAAAGGTTGTGGGATCAAAACTAGCCACTAACTAGTCGGTTGTGTCCTTGTGAAGGCAACGTCTCTTAAAAGGTTGTGGGATCGAAACCAGCTGCTAGCTAGTCGGTTGTGTCCTTTGGCAATGCATTTGATGGACATCGCCTAAACCAATTGGAATGATGGAATCTAGCAAAATTGAAGGAATATCTTAATTATACACAACACACTGCAATAGCTCCAGTAACCAGACAGTGGTTGCAAGGTAATCTGACGATCCCCTTATTCTACTGTTCCTTGCATTTTTCCATTGACGAGTACAAACATAAATATCCTATTCTAAGCAAATTTCCTATTATCAACAACTCCTTAGTGGAAAGGATGTGTTCAGCTGTACTGCAGAATTTCGAAACCGCTAACTCTTCATTTGATAAAATATGATATTCATGTTTATCCCCGTAAATAGAAAAACCAAGAGGGTTAACACACGAACAATTGTCAGATTATCTCACGCCCACCGTTGGGTTACCGGAGCTATTGCAGTGTGTTAGGTATAATTCACACAATCCTTTAATTTAGTAGCACCCATTATTCCACTGGGTTCAGGCAATGTCCGTTAAGTGCCTTGCCCAAGAACACACCCGACTAAGAGCGACTAGTTTCGTAACTGCAACCCTTCGGCTGAAAGGCGACGCACTAAACCACAACACTAACCAGTCGGACTTTTTGCCCAAGAAAAAAAGATAGGCAATGATAACTTCATTGCACAAGGATGGGTTAAACAGCCGATTGGCACCAAAACAGAAATGCGACCATTTGAGGTTGGCGAGACAAAAACTCGATAAAAATACAGTCAGAGCATGAGCAAAATGAAATTTCTTATACTCTTCAAAAGTCCGTCAGTCTTGGTTGGTGAAAGCAAATTTCTCATTGTTAACAAATCTATGGTGGATGGTTCTACAGTCTTAAAACGTACAATGCTTAAACTCCATTGCGCAAAGAAAAAAAAGAGATCTATTGGTTTCGACCCCACACCCTTTCCGCCCGCAAAATGATGTAATAACACCCAAACCCACAAAATCGCCCAAATACCCACTTACCCCAGAGTACCCGCCGATGTTAGTAAATCTTCTTAGATAATTCTTTGAATCCGATTGGTAAGTTTCAGGGTCTTGAGCCCCAAGATTCCGCCGAATCATCATTTTATGATGTACCTGAGCATGACGCAGCAAAAATTTCAGTGCTTTGTTTGAAAAGTCAAAAAAAAATAAAAACTGTACAGAAAAGGATCCATGGTACAAAATGGAAGAACCCTAGTGGGTAAGGGTTACAATGTAATGAATATGGGTAAAGGCATAACTGTTTAAACAGAGAAACAGATGAGTCTTGTGTTAAAGTATTCAAGTTAATCTGAATATAGGATAGGGCACTTGTGTTTGTACCTAGGGGTGGAAAAACAAAGGTTTTTTTATCACATAGACAATCGGCAGAATATGTCATGGCAAAAGTCAGGTTACTGAAGATATTCTAGTCAGTGTGTTTAACATGACATTGCTATAGTTTCAGTTTAATGTATTACCACAGGGTTCAGGCAAAGTTTGTTAAAACAAATTGTAAGGACAGAACCAAATAGCTAGCGACCAGTTTTAATCGCAACACCTTTTAGCTGACGAGCTCATGCACTACCATTCAGCCATCTTACCGGACATATAATAATGTGAAAATTTAAATTACTGTGTCCAAGACAGTTTAAGCTGATTTTTTAGTACCATTTAGGGCCACTATGGGTGAAATTGTAGCTTTTGTGAAAGTTGGGACATTTGTATATTAGTATCAAATCTTACCACATGCACCCAAAAAACAAGGGGGATTATAAATAACAAGGGTAATTTTTAGGGGTAAATTTAGGGGTATGGGTGGCAACTTGAGGAGTATGCTTAAGGCTGTGGGTGACATTTTTCTGGGTTAAATTTAGGTTATGCATGGCAATTTTAGGGGAAACTTAGGGGTGTGGGTGACATTTGTATGGGTAAATTTAGGGTATAAGTCGCAAATTTAGGGGCAAATTTAATTATGAGGGTGCCATTTAATGGGTAAATTTGAGGGTTGCACTACAAATTGTTTCCTAGAATCCTAATGTGCACTAGAAACATACTTAATTTATAATAAAATACATTTTAAAGTAAAATCACACGTACACAGACTACAAGCAAATATTGATGTATTAAAAAGAGCCCACTGCTTGTTTTGGATAGAATATTCATGTTTATCCCTGCGAATGGGAAAACCAAGGGGGTTAACGCACGGGAAATCGTTAGATCACCTCGCGCCCACCGTCGGGTTACCGGAGATATTGCAGTGTGTTATGTATGATTTCAATCCCTTGTGTTTTATGTATGATTTTCCTTTGCTGCTGGGGTCAGGCAATGTCCGTTAAATTACCCAATGACACAACCGACCAGCTAGCGACCAGTTTTGAACCGTCAACCCTTCGGCTGCAGTAACAACACAGACTCTGTACAATATAATGGCAGCAACGGGACTGCAGCACCACAGACGAAGCCTTAAAGCCCTTTAACTCCAACCTCTATGTAGTTTACCTTCTTAAATCTGATTCGCAGAGAATTCCAGCGCTGGAATTTATCCGGCGGTGAATATTCGAAAACTTCGTAGATTAACAAATCCTCTGCTACCCTTGCCTGTGTATATTGTGTCTATGTTAGATTTTATATAGTGTGTCTATGTTTGATCTTATATAGTGTGTCTATGTTTGATCTTATATAGTGTGTCTATGATATATCTGTATATAGTGTGTCTATGTTTGATCTTATATAGTGTGTCTATGTTTGATCTGTATATAGTGTGTCTATGTTTGATCTTATATAGTGTGTCTATGTTAGATCTGTATATAGTGTGTCTATGTTATATCTTATATAGTGTGTCTATGTTATATCTTATATAGTGTGTCTATGTTTGTTCTTATATGGTGGGTCTATGTTTGATCTTATATAGTGTGTCTATGTTTGTTCTTATATGGTGTGTCTATGTTTGATCTTATATAGTGTGTCTATGTTTGATCTTATATAGTGTGTCTATGTTTGATCTTATATAGTGTGTCTATGTTTGATCTTATATAGTGTGTCTATGTTTGATCTTATATGGTGTGTCCATATTAGATCTTATATAGTGTGTCTATGTTTGTTCTTATATGGTGGGTCTATGTTTGATCTTATATGGTGTGTCTATGTTTGATCTTATATAGTGTGTCTATGGAAGATCTTATATAGTGAGTCTATGTTATATCTTATATAGTGTGTCTAGGGTAGATCTGTATATAGTGTGTCTATGCTATATCTTATATAGTGTGTCTAGGGTAGATCTGTATATAGTGTGTCTATGTTATATCTTATATAGTGTGTCTAGGGTAGATCTGTATATAGTGTGTGTATGTTATATCTTATATAGTGTGTCTAGGGTAGATCTGTATATAGTGTGTCTATGTAGTATTATTAAAAAATGTTAAAAAAATAAAAATTAAACAAAAAAAAATAATAAGAAAAAATATTAACCATAAAAAACTTAATAAAAATAAGCCTAATAAAATATGAAACCAAAAATTTAAATTCCACTGAAACTTACAATTAAATGTGGTTTGGATGAGTTATGTCCAAGACCGACCAGTAGAATCTCATGAATGTTGGGGTTATCGTCATATCTTGGCGTGCTGGCTTTGTCACTTTCTTTCTGGACTGCAGGGTGTTGAATATATGGATATATTTTTGATTTAAAAGTGGATTTTATGTTCTTTTTTGGATGGTAAGTGTAGGTATGACACCTCTGACCAATCGTGGGAATGACAACTAGGATGGGTTATTCATGTTTATCCCCATGAATGGGAAAACCAAGGGGGTTAACACACGGGCAATCGTCAGATTACCTCGTGCCCACCATCGGGTTACTGGAGCTATTGCAGTGTGTTGGGTAGTGTATGAATCACATGTTCCTTCAATTTGGTAGAACCCAATAATCTGCTGGGTTCAGGCAATTTCCGCTTAGTGCCTTGCCAAAAGACACAACTGACTAGCTAGCGACCAGTGTTAAATCTGCAACCCTTCGGTTGAAATGTGACGCACTAAACCACTAGACTAATCTGCCGGACCTTCTACATATATATTGATCCACTTTCATAAACAAGTAATACGATGGGTCAATCGATGCTTGAATTTAAAAGAATATCGGAAAAATAAGCAAAAATATAATCAAAAATAATCAAAGTGTATTCCCTTTAGAATCTAAAGGGAATCCGTAATTAACTGAAAATTTATATTGAAAATGTAACCAAACATAGATTTCCAAATTGTTAAAAAAATAAATAAAATGATAGAAATTTACAATTAATTTCGTAATAAAATCACAAAATTTAAAAAATAACAGATGTTACAAAATGTATAAAATATAATGTAAAGGTATGAAAATATTAAAAAGCTTTACTTATTTAATTAAACAGGTATGAAAATATTAAAAAGCATTACTTATTTTATTCCTAAAAAATAAAAAATAAATAAAACAATTTAATTAAAAACAATAAAGCCAATAAAATGAAATCATCATGTATTTTCAAATAAAAACCTGAATAGCTGTTCATGGGTCCACTATCACTCAATAACTTTTGACCCATGGAGAAATTCTTGACGGTGTAGACCAAATTTAATGTCGGCATTTCAAATATCTGAAAAAATTGAAAAAAAATTCAGTCAAAGAGTGGGTACCGATAGCTGATTTATTCGTTGAGTTTTAACGGATCGGTTTATCGGTGTAGCAAGTTACCTTATGCCCACAGTCTTTACTGCACACTTTTCTTCAAGGCTTAGTGTAATAGTGTAATTTTTGTTTTATAAACAATTGGTTATTTTTATTAATTTTTTTTGGGGGGGGGGGGGGTTAGCGGCCAGGTCTAACTTTTACCAAATTTTAATAAATTTTATTCCTTGTTTTTAGACGTGTTCTAACGACTGTCGTTTGCCGTTTTTGCCGGTTTCCAAAATTTTTTTTCTTTAATAGTCCTGATTTATGTTTTCATCGTGGAAACAAAAAATTAACTAAACTAAAACTAAGTGATAGTTTAACATTTTTGTTTGGCCTGTTAAAACATGGACATCAAGTTTGGATTGTTAACTCGAAAATCCGGTTGTTTTTTGCAAAAAATAGCAAGATACCTCGTGCCCACAGTCAAGTGAAACGCCTAGCTATTTGTTTAACCTGTTGGTTAAGTGTTGAAAAGTTGAAGCATAAGTTAAAGGGTGTTAAGATCGTAACAAGTGGCTAGCTAATGGTTGTGATTATCGTATTCAACACATTGCAATACGGTAACTTAGTTTACCAAAATTGACCACTGGTTACAATGGTACCGTGGGTAAAATTGGCTACAAAATTTGCACCCTGTTTACCTCCTCACAGTGGTGTCTTATGCATTAAAATTTGTAATCTAATATATGTCTGTCCGTGGTGACAATGGTAACTTAGTTTACCCTCAAACATACAATAAATTTTAGTAACTCCAGAAATGTAAAAATTCACCCAAATCCAAAAACTAACCGCCAAAAATGCAATAAAATTCTCCCGAACTAAAATTCACCTCCAAGTTTCTGTTTTCCCGCACAATCACCAACCAGAAACTTTTCAGCCCCTTTTCTCTAGCTCCCTCTGATGGCTCGTCATGGGTAGCTGGTTGCTCGGGTTTAGGGGTGAATTCGGGGGCGAATATGATGTCTGGGTCCGACTCCCCATACAGCAATTCTTCCTCTTCATCCACTCTGGGTAAATACGAAGATTTGACATCTGAATGTTTTTTTATTCAAAAATAAATGTTTTTTTTAAATGAATGTTTTTTTATGCAAAAATGAATATTTTTTTAAATAAATGTTGTTTTTTTTAAATGAATGTTTTTTTATTTAAAAAAATGAATGGTTTTTTATTCAAAAATGAATGGTTTATTTTTTCAAAAATAAAGTTTTTTTTTCCAAAAATAAATGGTTTATTTTTCCAAAAATGAATGTTTTTTTTTCCAAAAATGAATGTTTTTTTTCCAAAAATTTTTCAAAAACAAAAACCTTAATTTTTAGAAAGAATTCTCTTATTTTATCACAAAAAATACATTTATATAAAAAAATCCATTCTTTTTTTTAGAAAAAAATTCCATCCATTTTTAAAAATACATTTATTTTATATTTTGACCCAGGTTTTTAGTTACCATCCCATAAACATATACACTTAAGAAGATTTCAATCAAGTCGACCCACGTGAAATTTTTCGCTGACAACGGCGTTTTGATGATTGGCTCCTTTGGTTCCGACGTCCATTTCGACGTGTCTTCGTCTGACGCGTGCTCGTCGTGCATTTGCCTCGACTGCGCGTGTTTGTTGGCTTGGAAAAGACCACTGGTGTCAGCGTAGAGACAGACATGGCAAATTTGAGGAACCTGGAATGGAAAGATTCAACTTAAAAATCAATCTGGCATGTTTTTTAAATATACCTTTATTAAGTAAAGTAGAGGAAAAGTAAAAAAGGGGGTTTTGTATACCTTTATTAAGTAATGTTGTAAAAAGAAAATTTAAAATACCCACTAAACGAAGTGTTTAAAGTGCTCAGAAACTAAAAAAGTGCCTAAAGTGCTAAGAAAAACGTTAGATTTCATACAAAATCTTAATTAAAGTCAAAATCTAATTCAGTCGAGGTTGTGTTTTAAACAGTCTTGTGTGTGGCCGAATGGTTAGCGACATTTACATTATTCTGTAAAAAAAATGAAAGAAAAAAAAGCATTTTGACAACTCCACACAATTTTTTTAAATTTGTATAACCTTATATGCTATTGGGTTGATAGTAATGTATTGGTATGCTCAGAAACACTTTAGAATTAATGCAAAATCTAATTTGGTTGTTAGTTGTGTATTAAACAGTGGTAAGTGTGGCCGTATGGTTAGCAGTTAAGATTTATTTATGTTAATCTGTACGAAAAAAAACAATCTCAGTTCTGTACAAAAAACAATCTTGGTAAAATACATCATTGGTTTAAAAACTAGCCCAGTAGAAAAATAGAAAAATTAGTATTTAAGGGTGACTGTTTAAAAAAATGGTTATTTTTATACACCTATACCCAGTCGAGCACAGCAAGAGAATACTTTTTGATCTTAGGTAATTAGAATAATCGTGTATATCCCCGTGAATGGGAAACACAACAGGGTTAACACATGGGCAATCGTTAGATCACCTCGCGCCCACCAACTGGTTACCAGAGCTATTGCATTTTGTTAGATATCATTAGGACATTTCTTTTTTTTTAATTTAGAAGTTCACTAAATTCAGGCAATTTCCTCTAAGTGTCTTGCCCAAGGACAATATCTAACAATTGGCAAGTTTCAAACCTGCAGCCCTTTTGCTAAAGGCAACGCACTAACCCACCAATCTACACAGTATGACACTGTTATGCAGACTTTCATGTAAATATTGGTTAACGAGTACTGATGTCAATTAAAATCGAACCTGAGTTATTGAGGGGTTGGAGCAATCCAATTTCACCCCTGGTTCACTCTCAGGGTCGGGGGTCAAAACCAGGGTCACAATTTGACCGTCCGCGGTCAAGAGAATAGCATAGGGGTCGCATATCGTGCATTTTACAATGGGACTGCCTGAGGTAGGAAGATAAGTTGCATTTTTAGGGGTAAATAATCATCCAATTGATTCATGCATACATGAAATCGAATTAAGAAAAAAATATTTATCCAAAAATAGCAATGTTCAATCCAAAAAAAGGAAAAAAATACTCATGATTTATTGAGAATAGACCAGAGATAACTTTTTACTGATTACTTCTCAAAAATGAAAATACTGTTAAATCAAATATGATTACTTTTTTCTTACTGTTTTTGTCACCAATTTTTAACTCCCAAAAATCCCCAAAAACCCACCTAGTTCGAGGGGTATATGTTGCACCAACTTTACCCCGCTCATCAACCAAACCCCGCTTGCGCAAACTTGCAATATGAAGTCACCCCCAATGTTACCCACGTAGACAGACGCTTCACGGGTGTTGAACCCACTTTCTTCGATTTCCATAATTTCTTTACCCGTTTCTAATAGCTGGGGTGAAAGGGTAAGGGGGTTAAATCTATCAGATTTTGGGTTAAAGCTGTGTAAAAGGGTAAGGGGGTTAAATCTATCAGATTGGGTTAAAGCTGTGTAAAAGGGTGAGGGGTTTAAATCTATCAGATTGGGTAAAAGCTGTGTAAAAAGGTAAGGGGGTTAAATCTATCAGATTGGGGTACAGCTGTGTAAAAGGGTAAGGGGGTTAAATCTATCAGATTGGGTAAAAGCTGTGTAAAAGGGTAAGGGGGTTAAATCTATCAGATTGGGTAAAAGCTGGGTAAAAGGGTAAGGGGTTTAAATCTATCAGATTGGGGTAAAAGTTGTGTAAAAGGGTAAGGGGTTTAAATCTATCAGATTGGGTAAAAGCTGTGTAAAAGGGTAAGGGGGTTAAATCTATCAGATTGGGTAAAAGCTGGGTAAAAGGGTAAGGGGTTAAATCAATCTGATTGGGTTAAAGCTGTGTAAAAGGGTGAGGGGGTTAAATCTATCAGATTGGGTTAAAGCTGTGTAAAAGGGTAAGGGGTTAAATCTATCAGATTGGGTTAAAGCTGTGTAAAAGGGTGAGGGGTTTAAATCTATCAGATTGGGTAAAAGCTGGGTAAAAGGGTAAGGGGTTTAAATCTATCAGATTGGGTAAAATCTGGGTAAAAGGGTAAGGGGGTAAAATCTATCAGATTGGGTTAAAGCTGTGTA
The DNA here is from genome assembly GCA_000149265.1 of Ciona savignyi. Classification (NCBI taxonomy): domain Eukaryota; kingdom Metazoa; phylum Chordata; class Ascidiacea; order Phlebobranchia; family Cionidae; genus Ciona; species Ciona savignyi. The sequence continues at coordinate 429,219 of CH002915.1, read as the reverse complement.
AAAGGGTAAGGGGTTTAAATCTATCAGATTGGGTAAAATCTGGGTAAAAGGGTAAGGGGGTTAAATCTATCAGATTGGGTAAAATCTGGGTTAAAGGGTAAGGGGTTAAATCTATCAGATTGTGTTAAAGCTGTGTAAAAGGGTGAGGGGTTTAAATCTATCAGATTGGGTTAAAGCTGTGTAAAAGGGTGAGGGGTTTAAATCTATCAGATTGGGTTAAAGCTGTGTAAAAGGGTAAGGGGTTAAATCTATCATATTGGGTAAAGGCTGGGTTAAAGGGTAAGGGGTTAAATCAATCTGATTGGGTTAAAGCTGTGTAAAAGGGTGAGGGGTTAAATCTATCAGATTGGGTAAAGCTGTGTAAAAGGGTAAGGGGTTTAAATCTATTAGATTGGGTAAAATCTGGGTAAAAGGGTAAGGGGGTAAAATCTATCAGATTGGGTTAAAGCTGTGTAAAAGGGTAAGGGGGTAAAATCTATCAGATTGGGTTAAAGCTGTGTAAAAGGGTAAGGGGTTTAAATCTATTAGATTGGGTAAAATCTGGGTAAAAGGGTAAGGGGGTAAAATCTATCAGATTGGGTTAAAGGTGTGTAAAAGGGTAAGGGGGTTAAATCTATCAGATTGGGTAAAATCTGGGTTAAAGGGTAAGGGGTTAAATCTATCAGATTGTGTTAAAGCTGTGTAAAAGGGTGAGGGGTTTATATCTATCAGATTGGGTAAAAGCTGGGTAAAAGGGTGAGGGGTTTATATCTATCAGATTGGGTAAAAGCTGGGTAAAAGAGTAAGGGGTTTAAATCTATCAGATTGGGTAAAAGCTGTATAAAAGGGAGAGGGGTTTAAAGTTAGTTCAAATTTCGCCAGACATAGTTGGAGGGTTTAAAACTTGGCAGAGATAGTTGGTGAGAAAAAAAAGTAATCCAATTTAAACTAATATAGCCCCATCGCCGTCTATGTAATGTAATGCTGTTTAATAGGTGACCAGTCAACTGAACCCCTTTTAACCGAACGCTTTTAACTGAAAAGGGGGTTCAGTTGAAATGGGTTCAGTTGTAAAGGGGTTCAGTTAAAAGGAGTTTAATTGTAAGGGGCTTAATTGTAGGGGTTCAGTTGTAAAGTATTCAGTTGTAAGGGTTCAGTTGTAAGGGGTTCAGTTGTAAGGGGTTCAGTTGTCATGGAACCGTTTAATAATGCTATTTAAACTAACATAACCACACCACATTCTATTAATGTACCATATCCCATTGAAACTTACCAATGTGGAATCTTCCTTGCTAAGTATGAGATAGGCGTGTTGCTGGTCCAGCGGCTGGATTGTGGTCTGTGGGATACAATTCCACAGTATAAGATGGGAATGGTTAATCTATATAACACTGCAATAGCTCCGGTAACCCGATGGTGGGCGCGAGGTGATCTGACGATTATTCGTGTGTTAACCCCCTTGGTTTTCCCATTTACAGGGATAAACATGAATATCCTATTCCTATCCTACCACTAAAATAAACTAATGCTCCAACAAAATAATGGATACCACAAATAACTTACTCTTAAAACAAGTTAACACCGTTCGCCGCGTCACGCAATAAAATCGCGCTCGGAGATTTTAACAACACCACCGCTATATTTGTAATAACAACCTTTTATATTCAAAGGTTCAATACCCACAAGTTAACACCCCCCTCCCCCGCCAAATACCAACAACCCCACCTTTTTCTTTCCCGGAGAATGGACAGTCCACATATCAGTACACCCCGGTAGTTCGAACGTGGTTACCACTTGGGGCTTCACTGTACGCTGTAGTACGCTCAGGGCCCCGTTTTTACCGTGCCCCGATAATACTGCAAGTTCGAGATCCGTCTCACGCTGGGTCACAAACTGGAAAGAAGTACGGGTAAGGGGGTATTGGTTAAGGGGATTTTTTTATTTGCTTATTTATTTACAATGTCCTGTTAGCAAGATGGGGATATATTCATCTTTTTTTAATATGAATAGGAAAATGGCTTAGATCAGGTTATCAAAGAAGCCTTATCACATGACAATCGTGTTTTTTGTAAATACTTAAGACGTTTCCACCGTTTTAGTTCAACCCATGAATCCACTGATACCAGGTGGTGTCTGTAAATGCCTTGCATTATGACACAGATACTATATTCAGTTGGGGCAATAAGACTATTGCAATGTGGTATTATAGAAAAAGGGTGAAATTTTGATTCAATCCTGGACAAAGGACATAACAACTGATTTGTATTTTGTTCACAATCTATTTGATACGTATAAGCGCATCCTAACGCAAGCAGGACAACAAAAAATCCAAATATCCCTGTGAATAAAAAAAATACGAGCGTTACCACACGGGCAATGGTCAGATCACCTAGCGCCCACTGTCGGGTTACTGGAACTATTGCAGTGTGTTGTGCATGATAGACATGTTCCTACAATTTGGTAGAATCCATTAATCCACTAACTGTCAGATTACAGGAGCTATTGCAGTGTGTTGTGATCAAGACGGTAGCATTATCGAAACTGGTCGCTAGCTAGTCG
>CH002915.1:394439-416080 GCA_000149265.1 Ciona savignyi | reverse complement strand
GTGTTTGACCCTAAGTTTTTTTTTATCGTAAATTTGACTTTTAGTGTTTTTGACCGCAAGTGTCAACTTAGCATTGCTACACTGTCTTGTTAACTGCACGGTTAACATTCAAATCTAATGCATTGAAACAACAAACTAGTGTCTTGTCCAGGAACGTAGAACCAGCTGCGGGCTTGTGTGAAATTATTGCTCAAATCCAGTGAACTAATGGGTTAAATACAAGCTATAAAGCTTTAGCAATGTATGTAGCGTATTAAACAAAATGCAATAACTGTAGTTACGAGACTGCAGTGTTAAGGTAATCAACTAGCGCTTATGTTAACCGTGTTCATTACAGAATTCAGATTACACTATTGCTATATGCTTTATAATCCTTAGAAAATGTAAATACTCATACAAAATTTTATGATAGGATAGGATATTCATGTTTATCACCGTGAATAGGAAAACCAAGGGGGTAACACACAGGCATGTTTCTTAAATTTAGTAGAAACCCATTAATCCGCTGGGTTCAGGCAATGACCGTTAAGTGCCTTGCCCAAGGACACAACCGACTAGCTAGCGAACAGTTTCGAACCTGCAACCTTTTGGTTAAAAGGCGTCGCACTAAACCGCCAGACTGAGATGTACTGCTACAAAAAATTTTAATATCTACCGGTAATAAAAAATGTAAGATTATAACAGGAAATATTTAAAAACACAATAAGGTACACACAAAAAACTATAATTAAAAAATGAATTTAAACCTTGGCATCCGCAAAACTAAGAAGAACGGAGTCAAGTTTAGCTCCAGACAGTCGAATTAACTTCATACGGACAACATTTCCAAACAGCTGCCATGAACCCACTTGCTGTAACTTCTGTTTGACAACCGTGTTTTCTGGAACAAAAAGTCTGATGTTTAAACAGAAAAATTTTGAACAGATGTCTTGGTATAACAAGGACCCACATTAACCCTAAGGGATCAGGAAATATAAAACATGCAGTTTTAGTAATGCTTACATGTGCAAATACAATTTTTAGTTTAAAACGAATAAATATACAAATGATTCTGTCGTTTTTATACACATGCACTTGTCGATAGTCAAGGGGTACAAAATTGTATTATTAAGTTAACATGCCCGTAAGTAAAAAGGACTTTCAATTTCTCTTTGAGATGCAAATTGCTAAAACAAGGTCGTTTAACCTTACACCTAGAATATATAACACACTTGGAAATATCAAATTACCTTCTGTTCCTTCGTTTTTGCCAGGTACCTAGAAAAAGAAAAACATTTAAAAAAGTTTATGAACCTAATATGTTTGGTTTAAAAATAAACTGCTGGTAATTTAAAGATAACAAACACTGCTTCAACATGTCTCTGGTCAATAGATAATGCTGGTCCCGTGTATAAAAAAGGTGAAGATGTGCCAAAACCTCCCTTTTTTCATAAAATACACTCTAGTAAATCTTTTTGGTTTGACAATTGTTAATAAACATGAAGTGTGAATCGGGGAAAACTAAGAGGGAAATTGGTAAGGAGGGAAACCGCACATTAAAATAAATATTAGAGCATTGGAGTCAGTCTTAAACATGGAGTTGGAGTTAGGGTACTGGGGTTGAGATTACTGTTTAGAGCAGGGTTAAATTTAGTTTCCATAGTTTTAGTGAGCAGTTTCCCTCCTTCCCTTTATCACTCCTTTTAGTGCTGCCCGAGTGTACATTAACACCAAATTCTGCAGAGCATTTTACTTTCCAACAAGATTTTAACCCCGACTATATAAAATTCCACTGTCGTTACTAATACTGGAAGCAGAGAAACTGCACAACAAAGTGAAAATTGTTGTTAAGTGTAAGGAATGGCAGTAATTACTACAGGATCGCTTGGAGTGGTTGCATCGAGTGCTTGGACCTTAACCTTCCAAGCAAGACTGTATATTAAAGGTACCGGTACCATTGTGTAAGAGCAGAAGTTTAAGTTAGTGTTAGTTCTGGAGTTTGGTGCAGTTTCGGTGAGAAAATTGTTAGATGTAGTGTTTGAATTACTTTCCATAGTTGAATTAAGCACTTCCCCTTTGGCCTTTCCCTTCTTTAAGTATTGCCTTTTACATTCTGTCAGAATATTTTTAACTTACCTGAACATTTTTTTCCAAACGGTAGACCGTCAACTCAGAGGCCGCAGTTACGACAAGATTCTTCTCTTTTTCTGACGTAAAGTTGCAATAAATACATTGCTCCAGGCCCGTAGGGGCATGTATCTGTCGGTACCATGTGTACATTCTGTATTTTGCTCTTTATAATGCCGGGTTTGAAACAACCCTATCTACAAGTAATCCCCCGGTTCGGTTCCTTATTCGGTTATTCCCCTTTCTGTGTGGAGACTGTTTTAAAAACATGACAATAGCCAAGTATGGATTTAATAGTCCATTTGCCGTTACTTATGGGCTAAATGTGGTATTTTATTTAGTTGTTAGGTAAACGGCGGATAAAGTCGACATTTAAAGAAAAGCAAAAATATTAATTCGTTGTTTGTGCAACAGATTAGCTTGGTTGGTTAGTGCGTCGACTTTCAGCCGAAGGGTTGAATGTTTAAAACTAGTCGGTTGCATCCATTGGCAAGGCACTTAACGTGCCTGAACCTAGTGGAATAATTGGTTCTACCAAATTGATAAAACGTCTAAATTACACACTGCAATAGCTTCGGTAACCCGACGGTGGGCGCAAGGTGATCTGATAATTTGCCGTGCGTGTTAAACGCTGTGTTCTTTTGCAATTTTCCATTCACGACAATAAGTGTAACGACCCTATCCTATACTTTCCTTGTAGAAGTAAATGAAAAATTGTGTCTGTTAAATAATTGTAGCGACCTCATGTGCTTACATAAGATTTATGATCGCACAGCCGGCATTTGCGCTGACAATGCGTCATCACTGAAATATTATTATTAGGTTTACGATTGTTACCGCAGCTGCTGGATACTTTGCCTATATAAGTTTATTTCACTTTTGCTCGAGAGAGTCCTAACGCATTAAGTAATATTCTTGTATGTGGAGAATACTGAGAGTTTATCTGAAATCTATATCGTTGCAACATCTAACGATTTAACTCGCAATTGGTTATAAGTTATTCGCCTCAATTGCTCAATACAACCAATGTTATAAAACTACTGAGGCGTTTATCGGCGAACTACAGGAGATCAGTCAAAGAGACATTTACACAGAAAACCTCAATTAATTAGCGCACCTCCGAGAGTCGAGATAGCGCGTAGGGAATCGCAGATCGCATCAGGTGTTGTAACCGGCTTACCTGGATGCCTACAAGGAACAATCTAGCGAAATAGGCAGCGACCTGCACGGCTCCCTACATATTTGGTGACCCTGTTTCTGAGCAAATTTTGAGGTGGCATTGATGATTGGAAAGCCGGAAAAAGAAGAATTTCAACTACATTTCTCTGCTCCTTAAAGTTTCGAGGTACATTTCTGAATCAACTGTAAACGTCGCATTCGCCATCAAGAACAAACGTTGGACATTTCCGTTCTATTGTTCGTGGAGGTGTCAAGTTCAAACAACAGATTATATACGCGAGATCGACGGATACTTTGAAGGATTCTAGATTCTACAGACGACGACCGGATCTACTACGACGGGAAGGAGATCAACTTCACCGGACAATTCAATTAAGTTTTAAATTATTGTTTTGCTTTAATTAATCTGTTTATATAGATTTGGTACGGTTTAATTATTATTATATTTTTTAAAACCCACGGAGTCCGTTAAAATGAGAAAATTCTTTGGATTTAGCGGTAGGTCTGTTAAAAAAGAGCGAAATCTGCCTGTCCCCGAAAATAATAATCATGGTTATGATGCGGGTTATGACGATGATTATCATTGGTCGGAAGATTATAACCTACAAGACGTTAGTCTGGTAGGGGACAACATTTCGTTATCATCACCGACGCCCAACGTCAAACAACCAACCTATTATCAAAAAACTTCATTTAATCGTACGATTGATTCCCAACACCAACATCATCGTTCTGGTCCTTTATTGAGCGACGTTTTAAATAATCTAACGGACTATTTAAAGAAATCGTCTGTAAACTTACCTGAATTCACCGAAAGTATGCCCGAGTCATGGTTTGATTCTGCGGAAAGTATTTTTCGTCGCTTTGATGTGGTTTCGGAAGATGATAAGTTTGAATTCGTTAAAGAATCACTAAGGCCCCGACATCTCCGACACGTTGAACACTTGTTGGCTAAACGAGATAGCATTTTGCCTTACACGTCCCTCAAAGAAGCGCTCATCAGTAACTATTCTGTTTCTAAGACTGATAAAATCATAGCACTGATGAACTTCGGTCCGCTTGGTGATCAGAAACCATCGGAGATGCTGAAAGATATGTTAAGACTGACAGGTCCTTACCCGGATGAAAATACGACAATATGGTTGCGTCAACTGTTTTTAGAACGTATGCCAAAAAACGTACGTAGCACGCTCAAAGCATTTACGTCGGATTCGCTTGGTGCGATGTCCAGCCGAGCAGATAGTATAATTGACGACAGTCGACATTCTGCGGCATTTTCTTCTTCCGGGGTAGCAAATCCTACATTGAACGATTTGCATTCAATTAACTTAGCAGTTGTTGAAAACCTTAGAGTACTTAACAATAAGCTGGTGAACAGACCGTCAAATTCAGCCTCCAAGAACAGCGGATATCAGGACGATACCGTCTACATAGATGACTACCGAGACGAAGAACACCCACCGGGGCAATGGAGCAATCGCGGACGAGGTTATTGGAGAAGACCAAAAAGGAGAAAACTTAAAGTTATAGATTCCAAGGAGGACCCTAAAAAAGACCAAAAAAACTCCCAGGCAAGACGTTGGATATGGCGTATAGCGTCTTGTGTAGCACTTCTAAATCGCCATCTTTATTGTTTATCACGGATTTGACCACTACGACTAAGTATCTTATTGATACGGGAGCCTCTTTGAGTCTCATACCACCTATAAGAGACGACCGGACCAGACGAAATATCGGACGAGATTTAATTGCTTCTAATGGATCAGCCCTAGCAACATACGGTGAGCGATTTGTTAAACTGGACTTTGGCCATGACGAAAAATATTCTTGGATATTTACTATTGCCGAGGTGGAATTGCCTATATTGGGTGCCGACTTTCTTGAGCATTTTAATCTGACTGTAGATTTAAAGGCAAGAATAGTGTCTAATGCTCGCACCCATAAATGGATAAAAGGAGAAAATTCCGGCATAGATACGTCAATTTCGGCTAATTTCGTTTCACCAATTGCTGGAAATGGTTATGAAGCTATATTGCAAGAATTTTCGGACGTCACGAAACCTAAACAGAAAATTCCCGAGGTAAAACACAAGGTAACTCATAAGATTATAACAAAAGGAAACCCAGTTTTCTGTAGACCTCGACGTTTATCTCCGGAAATGAACAAGATTGCGAAGGATGAATTCATGCACATGCTTGAGTTGGGAATTGTGAGAAGATCCGATAGCAACTGGGCATCACCTTTATTAATGGTTCCAAAAAAGGATCATACTTGGAGGTTGTGTGGAGACTATCGACGATTGAACGCCATAACTGTCCCGGACAGGTATCCAATCCCTCACATTCACGACTTTGTGAATTCCCTGCATGGGGTACAGATATTTTCAAAAATCGATCTAATGAAAGCGTACTACCATATTCCTGTTGGCCCTGAGGATATACACAAGACCGCAATTTCAACACCTTTTGGTGCTTTTGAATTTCTTAAGATGCCTTTCGGTTTACGTTGTGCGGCGAATTCGTTCCAGAGATTCATGGACGACATTCTCAGAGGGTTGGATTTTTGTTACTGCTATCTAGACGACGTTCTCATAGCAAGTTCAAGCGAACAGGAACACAAAGAGCATCTCAGGATATTCTTTCAGCGCTTGAGAGACAATGGAGTTGTGGTGAACCCTGCGAAATGTGAGTTTGGTGTGACGACCATGAATTTTTTAGGACACCGGATTACGACGGACGGAATAGAACCTCTGGAAGAAAAAATTCAAGTTATTAAAGACTTTCCTCAACCCAGCACTATGAAACAGCTACGACGTTTCCTGGGTATGGTGAATTTCTACTTCCGTTTTATTCCTAATTGTGCTGAGATAGCTAAACCATTGAACCAGCTTCTCACACCTAAGAAAAATGGAAAATTCGCTATTCCTTGGGACATAGATCAAGATGAAGCGTTTAACAGAATGAAGATTAAACTTGCCAGAGCGGCTATGTTAACATTTCCTGCACCGAATGCCCAAACAGCACTGGTGGTGGATGCTTCAATGATCGCAGCTGGAGGTGTTCTACAGCAAAAAATCGACGATGCGTGGCAACCACTAGCCTTCTTTTCTAAAGCTTTCGACGTACGCCAGGTAAAATATTCGGCGTTTGATAGAGAATTGCTTGCAGCTTATCTTGCAGTTAAACACTTTAGATATTTCCTCGAAGGACGAGAATTTACTATTATGACTGACCACAAGCCACTTCTTAGTGCGTTTCACACTCCACGTGAAAATGCTACTGGACGCCAAGCCAGACATTTGGCTTATGTTTCTGAGTATACGTCAGACATTCAATATCTCCCTGGCACTCGAAATATCGTTGCTGATGCATTATCCAGGATTGAAGTGAACAGCATTTTTCAAGCTAAGGATTTATTCAATTATCGTGAGATGGCAGCAGCTCAGAAGAATGATGCTTCCATAGAAACTTTAAAGCAATCGAAAAAGAGTTCTTTGAAGTTGGCGAACCGAAGATTGGATGGATATGATGTCTCGCTATTGTGCGATATTTCTACAGGTATACCAAGACCTGTTGTTCCTGTTTCTCTTCAGAAAAAGGTATTTCAGAAGATTCATTCTTTGTCACATCCCGGAATAAGGAGCACTACGAAACTCATTCGTGAACGTTTTGTGTGGACAAGCATGAACACTGATATACGGAACTGGTGTCGACTCTGTGAAGCCTGCCAAAGATCAAAGATCATTCGACACAATCAAGCACCTTTAGCCAGATTTAAATTGCCGGTTGCAAGATTCTATCATGTGCATTTAGATATCGTTGGACCTTTACCACCGTCTAGCGGTTATACTTATTTACTCACATGTGTAGATCGATTTACTAGATGGCCAGAAGTAATCTGTCTAACCGACATCAAGGCTGAGACAATCAGTAATGCATTTTTGCTACACTGGGTAAGCCGTTTTGGCTCGCCTGGCATTATAACCACAGACAGGGGAAAGAATTTTACATCCAATTTGTTTCACAAACTGGCGGAATTTTTAGGGGCTAAACTTCAACACAGCTGTGCGTACAGACCTTGCGCGAACGGCCAAGTTGAACGATTACATCGGCAGCTAAAGACTTCTCTTAAAGCCCAGGAGAGTCCTCAAGACTGGTATGCTAATCTTGGTTTGGTTCTTTTAGGAATCAGAAACTCTATCAAAGAAGATATCGGGTATTCATCAGCAGAACTTGTTTATGGAACTAGTCTCCGGTTACCGGGTGAATTCGTTGACACGGATAATCTTGGGAATGATTTAGACTCCCACGAATATGTGAGCCGTTTTAAGACTTTCATGAGGAATCTTAAAGCCATTCCACCCCGTTTACCAGGACCCCGAGCTGTATATTTAGACGACAAGCTTCAGTCTTGCAGCCATGTGTATGTCAGAGATGACGCGGTTAAAAGACCACTGCAACGACCATATGATGGACCATTTAAAGTTTTAAAAAGGGATGCTAAATTCTTCACTCTAGACTATAATGGGATACCTAATACAGTGACAGTAGATCGACTAAAAGCGGCGAATGTTCTCATTCCTGTCTCGGAGTCTACTGACAGTAATCCCATTTCATCTTCTTTAGAGGTTGAGATAAGTCCGAGCGAAATTATTAATCCCGATTTCGATATATATACTGATATATCTGATCATGCTAATTACCATGAATCTGACTTAAACAAAACTATTGCGCCAGCAGATGAGCCACGGACAACTCGATTTGGACGAACAATTTTTCGACCAAAACATTTACAGGATTATGACCTTTAAGTGTTAGATCTAACCTCTATACGCTTCTTGGTTCTACATTATTGAAGCATTACTTTCGCCATTAGAACCTTCGTGTCAGTCTTCATGCAGATTTGGAGAAGTCAATCACAGGTTAACTACCGGTTTAATTCTATAAGAATGGTGGTTAAGCAATCAATCCATAGACGATATATTCCTTGAATGTCAACTGCAAGTATATCGCTGTTCTCTATTTAATAAGCTGGAAGACTGTGTCCCAGTTAAAGTGCTATCAGCCAAGATGGATAATTCCCGAGCTGTAATAACTGTTGGAAATACTGAAATTGTATGTGAGCAAATAAATGCCACATTACGCCACAGTTTCCAATATAAATCCTACTTCTCCATTTGTCCTCTCGTTAGCTTTACCGATAGTAACGGATCATTACGAATCGGCCAAGTCTTGAAAAACGATGTGGTCTATGAAGGTGTGAGATTAGTTAAGCGCTACACCCGACAGGACATTTACATTTCGTGTAAACGATAAGTTCTACTTGTATGATAACTATACTTTAGAACATGCTGATGTCCATGTTCGGCATAAAATTTCCTCTCTAACTCCGATTGAAGAACCAGTTCGGACGATTTGGTTTCGCTTGCGAAAAAAAATTCCCTTATCGTCGATGGGATTGGAGCATTTCGGCGCAATCCTTGGTTCAATAAATCAATCGCAAGTTACAACGGAGAACTTCAATTAACTCCTGAATGAGGATGCAATGAGACAGCAGATGCAGATGCCCATACATTCGTTGGAAAGTCTATTTGATCACTTTGCCAAACACGCACTCTTGATCGATGCTACACAAATTTCAAACCTTGGTAGTCAACACGATTTTCTCGGCATTGCTTACTGCTGCCCTGAAGTGGAGACTTGTTTTGACCATGTACACGATCATGAAGTAGATATTGGTTGTGCTTCCAAAGTTTACCTATGGCGATTTTTACCCAAAATAATCATGATTAGAATAGACGGGGTATAGCAGGTTAGATTCGACCCTTACCAATGGACTTCCGCTAGACCCAAATTTAAGAACATTTTACGGTCAACCGTGGGGACATTTTTACATCTTTTGTCGCCACAAATACGTGATAACCATTTTATTATTATTATTTTTTTATTTTTTTTGTACCATTCCTTGAGTTCGACACTTTTTCAGTTCATTTCTTCGTTTTCTGACGTAATATCTTTTACGAAGTATGGCCCTTTTTCGTTAGTTATTCTAAACTAAAATGACCATACCTCTGAGGGGGGAAGTGTATGTAGCGACCTCATGTGCTTACATAAGATTTATGATCGCACAGCCGGCATTTGCGCTGACAATGCGTCATCACTGAAATATTATTATTAGGTTTACGATTGTTACCGCAGCTGCTGGATACTTTGCCTATATAAGTTTATTTCACTTTTGCTCGAGAGAGTCCTAACGCATTAAGTAATATTCTTGTATGTGGAGAATACTGAGAGTTTATCTGAAATCTATATCGTTGCAACATCTAACGATTTAACTCGCAATTGGTTATAAGTTATTCGCCTCAATTGCTCAATACAACCAATGTTATAAAACTACTGAGGCGTTTATCGGCGAACTACAGGAGATCAGTCAAAGAGACATTTACACAGAAAACCTCAATTAATTAGCGCACCTCCGAGAGTCGAGATAGCGCGTAGGGAATCGCAGATCGCATCAGGTGTTGTAACCGGCTTACCTGGATGCCTACAAGGAACAATCTAGCGAAATAGGCAGCGACCTGCAACGGCTCTCTACATAATTATTATGTTTATTGTCACATAACTCGTGTCAAAATCCAATGATGTTGAATACGATGATACAGGTTTTGTTTAAAACATTCAACTTTTGGATTCAGGCAACTTACACTAAGTGTATTTTGTGCATTGTGTCCTAAGTTCAAAATAACGAGGTTTCTGTTTAAATTAAACTAATTAACAAGTAGAAAATTAAAGAACGCCATGGTTTTTGTTTTTAGCCTAATGTACAATCACTTAACTGCTGATTTCTTCCTATGGTAAGGAACAGTCTCGGTAGTTGAAAAGGAAGTTATTAGATAATAAGAAACGGGAAGTTAGTTACTTCGGTTAAAGCACTCAGGAAAGTCAAAAGCATTTTTAAAACTACTTCTATAGACAGACTGAAAGACTTCGCCTATGCAAAGGCAAGTTTTCATAATTATTTTACTCGAAGGTAGACCTATCTTGAACATAAAAACATTTTTTTGCAGATGAATAAAGTTCTAATCTTGATTCTCTTCGCCCCTTGTGCTTCTTGCTGAGATTGACGCTTATAGTTTTCATTGGGGCCGTCGACGTGGCAGATATTGTGAGCATCACCAATGCTATAAGCGTTTGACAGGTTTACCCGCGTGTTTGTCAATAGAAAAAGTTATAATTCAGCCCACCATAAGGCATTTGTAAACCTTAATATTTGACACTTAACAAATGTAAAATTTAGATACGAGTTTTACTGCTATAGATGATGTCGAATTCACCTAGTAAAGTAGTTCTCATACGGTAAGCTAAATGTGTTTATCTAAATTCCTTTATTGTGTTTTACTAAACATTTGACTTTAGGTTGACCAGACTCATTAAAAAGCAATAAAATGAGTTAAATCTGAAATCTTTTTGTTTTTTGTCTGACCTATAGCTAAAGAGTTAGTAGTGCGTTGTCTTTTAGCCCACAGACTCAAAACTGGTCTCCATCTAATTTGCTAAGTTTTAGGCAAAAAAATAGCAAACACTGCCCCAACCTGGTGTAACTCCGGTTAGGCTACTCGACGGTTAGCGCTTCTGTTGGTCACTTGTGTGAGAGATCCCTTATTAACTAATCGCGAGGTAAGTGACGATTGCCCGTAAAAATAATTAAAGATGACATTAAAATTGAGTTTGATGAAAGCCAAATAACGTAATATTATGTGCGATTGTGTGGTTAATATCACAGACGGGATGTAGCCTACCTCCGACCGGTTAGTCTGGCGGTTTAATGCGAAGCCTTTTAATCGAAAGGTTGCAGATTCTGAACTTGTCGCTAGCTCATTGGTTGTGTCCTTAGGCTAGGCACTTAACGGACATTGCCTGAACCCAGCAAATGAATGGGTTCTGCCAAATTAAAGGAACGTATCCACCATGCACACTAGGTGATTTGATGATTGCCAGTGTGTTAACCCCCTTGGTTTGCCCAATCACGTGGATAAATATGAATATTCTATCCTATCCTATAATAAATAACAGTTATGGGGGTTCAGTGGCAATGTTCCTTGAACGATGAATGCTTTGATCGCATTGGTAATGGTGGACAAATGACGTTCTGATTTCTTAGCCTGATATAGAAATAATTAATAAACCACATTTCAGAGTACGGTTCTGTTGAAAACTTATTTCCAAAAAAATCTAGCCCAGAGATAAGCTTAGATGGCCAATTAGAGCTCTTAGCGCTGACTCTTAGCCGTCGCAAAGTTGATTAATTAGATTAATAGAGATTGTAGCGACCTCATATGTTCACATAAGATTTATGATCGCCGAAGCCGATATTTGCGCTGACATTGCGTCATCACTGAACTATTACTACCGCAGCTGACGAATAATCTTGTCTATATAAGTTTATTTCACTTTTGTATGTGACGATTACTGAGAGTTTATCTGGAATCTATGTCGTTTAAACATCTAACGATTTAACTCCTAACTGTTACTAAGTTAATCGCCTCAATTGCTCAATACAATTGATGTAGCTTGTAGCAATTTCGCCATTATGTATTATATTATTTGCTTTTGGGACGCATTGTACAGATTTGTTTTACTGTTTTAACATACAGCCTGTAATCCGGCTTAGGAAACTTCTGTTTCCTGAATAATTCTTCTCTCACGAACCACGTGTTATGCCGCCTTTTTTTGTACACGTATCCGCTTGTTCTGAAACGTGGTGTTAACGAATTATTTCTAAACATGTGGCTTAACGAAACGACAGCCTAAAAACGTCTAATGATATGTCAGTCTACGATTCGACTAAAGAAATCAGAGTATAAGAACAACGTCTAACTGTACGGCAGCCGATCATATTCAACTAATGAAAGCGAAATTGAACTATTCGAACTGTTTGTACTTTACTGTGTCAGCTTATTAATAAACAAGAATAAAAGCCCCTTCCGTGAGTTGTCGGATTGCGAGAGTCAAATTTAACTGAGTACGGTCAGCCAGAGAATCATCTGACCAGATCAAGTGTCAAGCAATAGGCACAATTAACAAACATATATTGGCGACCCCCTACAGTGGTGACTACCCAATACGTGTGGAACACGCAAGTCTATTAACGAAGAAAAATTGTGGGAAACGCAATCGTCCAAGTTGGCATCATTCGTCCGAGGTTTGGCTTCAATCGTTCAAGTTGGTATCAACCATCCGAGTTTTGGATTCAATCGTTCAAGTTGGTATCAACAATCTTCCGAGTTTTGGCAATAATTTTCTGAGGTTTGGCAACGCAATCGTTCTGAGAACAATCTTCCGAGGTTTGGCATCAATCCTTCAAGTTGGACATCAATTGGTTTGGCAGTAATTTTCATCCGAGGTTTGGCATTCGTCGTGGGAGAGACTTTTCTGTGTGCGCTTGGAATCTTCTCTGTTGGTCGAGGAATCATCGTCTCTACGTGTCATCGACAGTATAGTGTCCTTTATATTTATTAGTTTTAATTTGTGTTGTGGGTATTTGATAATTTCGGGTTAATATATACTAACTTGGTTTCTCTTTATTTAATGGTTAAAATTATTTTTGTATCGGGCCAACGTAACTTGGTTTGATTTCCTGTTCTATGGTGTTTGGTTGGACTGGTACAAGATAGTTATTCTAATCTTGGCACAGAGATGGCGTTAAGCGGATTTTCATTGAACAATTTATTTCCCAGAAGGAACCCAAGACACAGCCCTACACAGACCAGTACGACACAAAGCGTCACCTTTGCAAATGCATTTGATAACGGACACATCACACCAGAATCGTCGGACAGTTCAGCGCAGGTCAGTAATGCTTCTTGCTTTGGGTTACCCGATAGTCTTGGCACGCCCTTCGATTTAGACGACCGTGTTGGACGGCATCGACCAGATAATGTACCGCCCACAACATACCCCATGGAACGCCCTTTATTTCCTTCTATTGTCCCACTTTCCTCAGCCCACCCACCCGATTATTTTTGTCCTAATAGTAAAATAGATTTACGGCCCATCTGGCGTCACTCTATAGCATTTTGGTTCGACTATGTGGAAACCGTGTTTGTAAAAGAAAACGTAACTAGCGAAAGGGACAAGTTTGATGCGACCATTGTTGCCCTAAGCGACGAGGTTATCGAAAAGATACATTTCGTAATAAATCCCAGCTCTGCCACTCCTTACAGCGACCTTAAAAACGCTGTGATCCGTAAGTTTACCCGTAGTAACGAACAAAATTTATATTCTTTTCTCGAAACGCGCGACTTGGGAAATTATTCGCCGAGTGAATTCGTACATAAGTTGCGCGCGAAATTAGGAGCTCATCGTGATTCGTCCCTTGGTGATAGAATTATTCGTCAAAAGTTAATTAAATCCGTCCCTCCGAATATTGGCATTATTTTGCGGTCCAGAGCAGATCTCGAGTTAAATAAGTTGGCAGATTTAGCGGACGATATTTCGCAAGACTTTGGGCAAGAAAAAGATTTGTCGGCAGAGCTCCAAAGGCAGGCGTTAGTTAACAAATCCTGTGGAGCAGCGTATTGACAAATTGACTGAATATGTTAAAAGTTTGATTGTGCGGTCGAAGTTTAAGCTAAGTTCGCTTGCAGAGCCGGTTTGTCGAGCGGTTTCTTTCCCCAGTAGACCACGTTTTCCCTATAGACCGCAGTTTGGGCGTGGCTATAATTCACGCAAATTTGTTCCTCGTGGGCCACGTGGCGATTTTCCTCGTGGTCAAAGATTGTGTTATCGACACCAGCGTTATGGTAACGATGCCTTGGGCTGCGACGGTCCCTGTAACTGGAATCAATTTTCAAAAACACGCACGTTTCTGAGTAGGATTCCTCATAAGCGTGCCTATTCTATTGCCTCTTGTATGCGACCTATACCTCATTTTTCTTTAGATAAATTTTCGTCTAGTCGATTGTTGCGTGTTTTTGACAGGCGAAATAAGCTTAATTTTTTAATTGACACGGGGTCCGAGATTTCTATAGTGCCTGTGAGAGATAACGTTAACTCCTTGTTTCGCTCGAATAAATCTAAACTGGTCACACTGAACGATACTGAAATAGAGTGTTTTGGTAATGAATATTTAGAGATTGATTTGGTTAATTGTGGAGTCTTTCATTGGCGTTTTAAAATAGCAAATGTGCGTTTGCCGATTTTGGGCGTTGATTTTCTGGAGCATTATGGTTGCGTTATCGATTTCCGTAATCGGCGTGTTAAAATGAGTGGTCCACGCGTATATTTATCTGTTCCACCACGTGTTTCGAAACCACGTGGCGAGTCGTTTTCGGAGTCACGTGTTAATAAATGTGCAAATTCTAACGGCCCACATGTTGAGGAAGCAGGCATTTCCTGTGACCCAGTTCACAATAGCCCAGTCTGTCACATTGTTAAGCCTGCAGATGTGACGGATTTCAACCATTTCCCCGACTTATTTCCTTCTGCGTTCGATGTGTCACGTTTCAATCTCCCTGTAAAGCATGATGTTGTCCACGCTTTAGAAACTACTGGTTATCCCATTAAGTCACGCGTTCGCCGTTTAGATCCGGAGCGTTTGTCTGCAGCTAAGGAAGAAATATCTAAACTGCTTAAACAAGGTATTCTTCGGCCTTCCAAT
This sequence comes from Ciona savignyi, assembly GCA_000149265.1. Lineage (NCBI taxonomy): Eukaryota > Metazoa > Chordata > Ascidiacea > Phlebobranchia > Cionidae > Ciona > Ciona savignyi. Next base: position 401,137 of record CH002915.1, on the reverse strand, counting down.
AGCTCCTATGCCTCACCTCTTCACTTGGTTAAAAAGGGCGATGGTTTTCGCGTTACGGTTGATTATCGCCAATTGAATTTGCAAACAGTCCCCTCCCGTTACCCCATTCCCTTATTGGCAGATTTAACGTCTAACCTTAGTGGCTCTACTATCTTCAGTAAAATCGATCTTAAATCGGGTTATTTTCAAGTCCCCGTTAAGCCTGAAGACATTCACAAGACAGCAATGTTAACGCCGATTGGACTGTTTGAGTATACGCGTCTACCTCTTGGTTTAAAGAATAGTGGGGCCACATTTCAAATGTTCGTGGACAAAATTTTTGGCGATTTGAATTTTATTTTCAACTATATAGACGACGCTATTATTTTCTCGAAATCTAAGGAACAGCACGTAGAGCATTTGTTGGCTGTGTTTGAGCGCGTGTTGGAGTTTGGCCTAATTTTAAATAAAGAAAAGTGTATTTTTGGCGTAGAGACACTTGATTTTTTGGGTCACACCGTATCTAAGGACGGTTTAACTCTGCCTAAATCTAAAGTCGAAGCGTTGTCTGATTTCCCCAGGCCGCTAGATGTCCGTGGTTTGCGACAGTTTTTGGGCGGTATAAATTTTTATCATAGGTTTATTGACGACTGTGCAACTGTTCTAGCGCCATTAAATGCTCTTGTATCGCCCAAGTCAAGTAAGTCTGCACCGGTCGTTTGGACTAAGGAAGCCATTAAGGCATTTCATGATGTTAAGCGATTAATTGCCAGTAAGATAACATTGTCTTTTCCTGTCGCTGGTGCTGAGACTAGACTTGTGACGGATGCAAGTTTGGTAGCAGTCGCAGGTGTTTTGGAACAAAGACTGGACGCTGGTTGGGCTCCGTTGGCTTATTTTTCTAAAACACTAACTTCTCCAGAACGCAAGTATAGTGCATTTGATTTAGAGTTATTGGCTGTATTTGAGTCCATTAAACATTTCAAATATTATCTGGAAGCGCGGGAGTTCACTATAGTGACTGATCATAAGCCATTGGTACATGCGTTCGAGACGCGTTTTGAAACAGCTTCCCCGCGACAGAGTAGACATTTGAGCTATATAGCAGAGTTTAATTGCCACATGGAGTATGTAAAAGGTGTAGATAATGTCGTTGCTGATTGCTTGTCCCGTCCACAGGTTAACGCGGTATTTACCATCAACGAGCCTGGTATCGATTTCGTTGAATTTGCGGCAGCGCAGGGGTCCGATAGGGACATTCAGGATATGGAGTTGTTGTATTCGCCACGTTCGGGTTTACAGATAGAGACACGTTTATTGCCCGAGTATGGGATTAATCTGTTAGGAGACATCTCTTCTGGGTCGTTTCGTCCATTAGTTCCTGCCGTGTTTAAACGTAAAGTATTTGACCATTTTCATGGAATTGCTCATCCCGGTATTCGTGGTTCACAGCGATTAATTGGCGAACGTTTCGTGTGGAATGGAATGAATGCTGACATTCGCGATTTTGCTAAAGCATGTTTACACTGTCAGCAGTCAAAGGTAAATCGTCACACGCATACTAAGATTCAAACTATTTCTGTTCCGTCCCAACGTTTCCACAGTGTCCATATTGATTTGACTGGCCCTTTACCAAACTGTGAGGGGTATAGATATGTGTTATTGATCATTGACCGCTTTTCTCGTTTCCCTGTTGCCGTTCCATTAATGGACATGTCTGCAGAGAATGTTATTCGTGCATTTTGCTTACATTGGGTCGCCTGCTTTGGCGCGCCAGCTCAAATTGTTTCAGATAGAGGGAGCCAATTTACATCACGTTTATGGTCGGACTTAGCTCGTTTTCTTGGTACTAAGTTAATCTTTACGACAGCTTTTCATCCACAATCAGATGGAATTGCGGAGAGGTTTTTCCGCACTTTTAAGGCATCTTTAATGTCAAGGTCGAGTGAATCTGGCTGATTAAATGATTTACCATGGGTCATGTTAGGTTTGAGAGCCGCTTTTAAGCAGGATCTTGGCTGCTCCTGCGCTGAGTTAGCTTTCGGCATGCCGCTACGATTACCTGGTCAGTTTTTTGAAACTCCGGATTTTACTGTAGACCATGGTACCTACTTGCATGAACTGCGTAAGCGAATGGAGAGTTTGCGTCCGACCTTGCCTCGACCACCTCACAATGACTTCTTCCTATGTTGACCCTCAGCTGTGGACTTGTTCGCATGTCTTTGTGCGCGTTGACACAGTCAAAAGGTCCTTACAGCGTCCTTATACCGGTCCTTTTCGCGTGGTAGATCGTTCGGACAAATATTTCACCATAGATTTCGGTAATCGACAAACTACGGTGAGCCTTGACCGACTTAAGAAGGCTAGTGCATTGTTTGATATTAAGGAAGCTCCGAATAATCAATCTGGTTTAACTCAGGTAAATGGCGAAAATAATATAATGAATATTGCAACTGATGTGGGAGTTCCCTTTATTGATGATGTTGTGGAAGAGGGAGAGGTGTCCACATTGCCACCTGAAATTGATGCGAGTGTTCCTTTTCATAGTAACATACTGGGTGAGCTAGAGTTATCCACATCGCCACCTATTCGTCAGAGTCGTATTGGTCGTAAAATCCGCAAGCCAGTCTATCTGTCTAATTACGAAACCGAGTTTTAGAAAGATCGCCCTAATGTGGAGTATTCGGTTTTGTTCTTCTTTTATTTAGTTGCCAAAGAAAAAACCTATAGCCCCTCTCTGGTCCTTATAATTTTTTAACTATTTTCTGCCTTTCTAATTTTTGGGCTGCGTTCTGGACGGTTATGTTTCTGTGTGGCTGTTGTCCAATCTTGGTCGGCGCGATTGGTGGTCACGTGCGGAGGCGTCGAAATGCTCAGAGACGAGACATTGCTGATTATGTGTGGACTGATCAGGCTGACTCTTGAACATTTAATATACCCACAATTTTTAACCCATACACTCTCACCCCTCATACAATCCCAAACGATTTGATTTGTGCCTAGAGTAGAAAAACAACCCTTAGTTTCCAGTTTTTCCAGATTCCCCGAACCGATGTCCTGCAAAGCTACAAGTTGGATCCTCGCATCATCGTCTTGTTTTTATTTGTCGCGAATTTCCTACAACCGTTTTCCTATACCTCATATTGGACAAATGGTTTACAAATTTAAAAAAACTCCGAGAGGAAGGGAAGTGTTGTAAGCAATTTCGCCATTATGTATTATATTATTTGCTTTTGGGACGCATTGTACAGATTTGTTTTACTGTTTTAACATACAGCCTGTAATCCGGCTTAGGAAACTTCTGTTTCCTGAATAATTCTTCTCTCACGAACCACGTGTTATGCCGCCTTTTTTTGTACACGTATCCGCTTGTTCTGAAACGTGGTGTTAACGAATTATTTCTAAACATGTGGCTTAACGAAACGACAGCCTAAAAACGTCTAATGATATGTCAGTCTACGATTCGACTAAAGAAATCAGAGTATAAGAACAACGTCTAACTGTACGGCAGCCGATCATATTCAACTAATGAAAGCGAAATTGAACTATTCGAACTGTTTGTACTTTACTGTGTCAGCTTATTAATAAACAAGAATAAAAGCCCCTTCCGTGAGTTGTCGGATTGCGAGAGTCAAATTTAACTGAGTACGGTCAGCCAGAGAATCATCTGACCAGATCAAGTGTCAAGCAATAGGCACAATTAACAAACATATATTGGCGACCCCCTACAAGCTATTGCATCACATAGATATTATTAAGCTAGACTTACCAAATATATTCTCGGTTAATATGTTGTATAATCCTTAAAATTAATCAACAAAACTTGCTTTCCATTTTTATATTCCGCCTTTCCGCGTTTTATTTTATTTCTATGTACAAAAAACTTTTGATCATTGAGTATCGTGTGGTTTGTTGGAGTTTTACTGTAAATCGCTTAATTTTTACATACATTATTCAATACAATATAAATAAACATAATGGAATTGAAAATAAAAGACAAAGAGTTAAAGCAGCAGGTATTTAAAATATGTCGTAGTTTTTGTAGGCCTATGTTCTTTAGTACACTTCAATCAATCAAACAACGTTACAATACAACGGAAGAATATAAATTAGATTAAGCCAACCGTTGGCCGAGTGGCAAAGCGATGGACCATTAACCTGTGTTTGGGCATGAGGTGTATCACTGTGCTGGGCTGTGTGCATGAGGTGTATAAACGCAAGCCATTCTACATTGCTTTAGCCCAGTGGTATCTAATGAATCGTCCAAATTAAAAGGCATTCCTGATTATCCACACTGTAATATCAACAGCAACTTGACTGTGTACATGAGCTGTATTACTGTGCACCTTAACAAGCCACTTTACATTACTCCAACCCGGTGGTATCTAATAAGTTGTCCAAATTGAAAGTCGTGTCTGATTATCCACACACTGTAATATTTTCACTATTTCGACTGTGGACATGAGGTGTATTACTGTTCAGCTGAGCAAGCCACTTTTACATTGCTCCAACCCAGAGTTACCTCTAAATACTACAGGATTGCTTGGAGCGTATGGATCACTCGGATACAGGATCGCTTACTATACTTCGTAATCACAAAAGCCTTGGAGAAAAACAGAAAACTTCTTTCACTAAAATAAAGATTATAATATTAATGTTAGGGTTGGGGTTAAAGTTAGTTCTGGGGTTGAGATTAGTGTTTGAGACAGGATTAGAATTACTTTTCATAGCAATCCAAGCGCTCCACCAATGATTCTGTAGTATTTAGAGGCATCCGCTCCGAGCGATCCTGTAGTATTTAGAGGCACCGTAACCCAGTGGTATCTCATGGGTTGGACAAGAGGTGTATTACTTTGCAGTTGAGAACCTAAGGATGATACTTTACCTTTTCCTGCGGTTCTTAGGCGGAAAAGGTAAAGTATCATTCAAACACCTGGTGCTGTCTAAATAAAACTCTTATTAAGGGCAATGGCTAACTATCAACACACAGTAATATCTTCATTAACTTTAATTCACAGGTAAAAACCTTTAAAGAAGAAATTACTAAAGAGGCTGAACATTTAATAAACGATTTTTTCCCAAGAAAATGCATCGAATTAAATGAATATTTGAAGGTGGGTTTTTAAAAATTGATTAAAACATTGGTTTTAATACTTGGGAGAAAATTGATTTTATTCCACTCAATGACGAGGATAGACATTATTTGATCATCTACTCATGCACACACTCTGTAATTGGACTTGACTGTGGGCATGAGCTGTAGTACTCCACACCCTTAATAGCCAATTGACATTGCTTCAACCCAGTGGTATCTAATGAGTCTTTCAAATTAAAAGTCATGTCTGATTATACAAACACTGTTATGTCTCCAGCAACTCGACTGTGGTCATAATGTGTATTACTGTGCACCTGAGCAAGCCATATTACATTGCTCCAACCCAGTAGTATCCAATTAGTCGTCCAAATTAAAAGTCATTTCTGATTAGCCACTAACTGCAATATCTCCAGCAACTTGACTGTGGACATGAGGTGTATAACTGTGTACCTGAGCAAGCCACTTCTCATTACTATAACCAACGAGCTATGAACAGAGGGTCCAAACGCTGGCATACAGTGACTTTACATTGCTTTAACCCAGTGGTATCCAATGGGTTATCCAAATTGAATCATTTTTAGTTTTCCAACACACATTTAAGTAATTGTTAGCTATCATGTTGTTACAAGTGCTTTTGCTCTCTGCGCTCACTAGTGGTCCAATGATTAGTCCCTGTTCTCAATACCACCACCCAGTGGTTTATGCAACTCCGGCTGTTTTGTCCGACCGGTTAGTCTGGTGATTTATTGCGAAGCCTTTCGCCGTCATTGCCGTATGTGTAGGTAAGGTTGCCGGTACGAAACTGATCGCTCGCTAGTCGACTATGTCCTTGGGCGAGGCATTTAACGGATATTAACCAAGCGGATTAATGGGTTCTGCTAAATTAAAGGATCGTATACAACACACTGCAATAGCTTTGTTAACCCGACGGTGGCGCAAAGTGATCTGACAATTGCCCGTGTGTTAACCCCCTTGGTTTTGCCATTCGAGGGGATAAACATGAATATCCTATCTGTCACAAACTAGAGTGTACAGTAATTAAGTTTTGTATTGCGCAACCTACTTTAAAACGTTGTTTTTCAAATTATTACCGTGGCTATGTGTCGTCACAATGCATAAGTTATTGTCGTTCGTTTTGATGTTTTTCATGAAACGTGGCATTCGGAAAAGTACAGTAAACAGAGCGGTAGTGTTGTAAACTTTGTGTTATTCTGATCGCGCTTAAGAATAACTGCAGACCTTTAGAGTTTAGTAACCGACAATAGTCACGTCTATCAGGAATCAAGACCTGAAACGCGACATCTGGGGGCCTGTCCGGGATATTTATTATTCCTTAAAAGTATTGTCGTGCTATTTAAATGTTTGTAGTAGAGAAAGAACAGTTTAACATGGAAAAGTTAATCGAAGCTGGTAAGCAACTGGGGTTGGCAGATGAAGCGCTGCTGAGATTTATTAGCGAACAACAAGCAATAGAGCGCGAGGAAAGAAGTAGGGAGAGACGTGAAGCGCGTGAGGCAGAGGAACGTAAAGTTCAAGCCGAACGCGAGACTGAGGAACGTAAAATGCAAGCCGAACGGGAATATCAGTTAAACCTAAGGAAAATCGAGTTGCAAATAGCTGAGGT
>CH002915.1:374770-391436 GCA_000149265.1 Ciona savignyi | reverse complement strand
CGACGTGGTCGGTGGACTGCAAAAAAAAAACTTTTTTCTTTTTGTCGTTCCGCATGAAACACTCTCTCCTAGGAATTCCTCGATGCCATGCAGCTTCTACCAACATTTCAGCTAACTGCCATTTAAAAGAACACAATCGACTCGAAAGTGGCTAGTTTTGATCCAACAACTTTCCGACTCATAAGATCTGACTCACTACCTATATTCAGCCGGATCGAAACAAGAATCTGAACTTTATCCACATTTTTTTCCGTTTTCCAGTCTGTTCTGCACGATATGATTTTGAAGAACATCGAAAAAATCAAAAAACCAAGAAATGCCAATATAGAGGGAATGTATTGACCAAATTCCGACCGCGAACTCTGCCCCCGATTTACCCTCTTACCCCGTTTTATCCAAATAGGGGATTTTTCGATCGATTTTCGTATTTTAGTGATCAATTTTAACTGAAAATCGTGTTTTAGGGATAGTTTTACTGCCGTGATAAAATTCGATAATAAAATTCCTTTACTCGATGGTTCCATTAATACTTTTACCACAACTCGACTGGGCGCAGGTGTGCCGTAATATCGTGTTGTAATCGTATCACTGCCACTGGAACATTGTATAAATAAAATTCGTCGAAACTGGTTATTGCTTCAGGCTACCTAAGGATGGATATCTATGTTTATTCCCGTGAATTGGAAAACGCAATAGACGGCAAGGGATGTTAAAACGGAAATCGCTAAACTTACCTCGTGGCCATAGTCCTTGTATGACAGCTTAAGATAGAATACTTACATTTATCTTCGTGAATGTAAAAATGCAATGAACGTTATCACACAACCGATCGTCAAATTACCTCGCGACCAGCGGGTTACCGGAACTTTTACAGTATGTATTGTTACAAGTGTATTATTCACACGTTTCTTTAATTTAATACAGTACACTCATCCGCTGGGTTCAGGCAATGTTCGTTAAATGTCTTGCCCAAGGACACAACCGACTAGCTACGACCAGTTTCGAATCTGCAACCCTTCGGCTGAAAGGTGACTCATTAACCCACCAGGCGAATCTGTCGGACATTCATGTTTTATTCCTATAAATAAAAAACAAAAGGGCTTTTTGTACAGGCAATCGTCAGATTACCTTGCATCCACCGACGGGTTACCGGAACTAGTGTAGTGTGTTTTGTAGGTTTAAGACGTTTCTTTAATTTGAAACCCCTAATTCAGTGGGCTCAGGCACCGCCCCAAGTCCCTTTACCGAAGTAAATGTCTGCCTATTGGGTTCGATTAGCCTATGATAGGATAGGATATTATTCATTATTATTCTCCCGAATAGAAAAACCAAGGGGGTTAATACACGGGCAATCGTCAAATCACCGCGCGCCCACCGTTGGGTTATCGGAGGTATTGCAGTGTGTTGTGTATGATTCACACGCCCTATTCACACGCGGTACCTTAATTCTAAATACTACCGCTTGGATCGCTTGAATCGCTTGAATCGCTTGGATCGCTTGGATCGCTTACTATACTTCGTAATTACCAGAGGCATGATATTAATGTTAGGGTTGGCGTTAAAGTTATTTCTGGGGTTGAGATTAGTGTTTGGGATAGGGTTTAAATTACTTTTCATAACAAACGGATCAAAGCGCTCCAAGCGGTCCTGTAGTATTTGGAGGCACCCATTCACACGTTCCTTTAATTTAGTAGAACCCATTTATCCGCTGGGTTTGGAAAATGTGCGTTAAGTGCCTTGCCCAAGGACACAACCGACTAGCTACCACTAGTTTCGAATCTGCAACCCTTCGACTGAAAGGCGATGCACTAACCCTCCTTTTGTTGCCGCTTAACTAGCAAAGTTGCAACACCAAGTCACCAACCATTTGTGTGCTCACACCAGCCTCAAAACACCTGCTGCTAAAGTGCGAAGCATAGCGAAACTTATTTACTTCATTTCCTTGCGGTATAAGCCGACTATTTTTAACTCAGTGCAGCAGATTTTAGCTTCCCACGGTCGTCAGCAAGTTGGTTCACTTATTAACGGCAGCTTATAAATACATGTCCTGCTAATTGTCAAAATTAGTACGCCCGATTTAGATCAGATACAATGAAGGTTATTTTTATCTTTCAAGTTTTAGTCTTTTCTGCTTTCTCAGTTCTAGCTAGAAATGTGAGACGCAATGTTGAAGGTAAGAAACATAACGTTTCACGTATTTTTTACCGAAAGTTTTAAACCCATGATGGGCTCTTCACAAGGACCGTTTTTGTATGGAAGTCGGTATAAGTATCGGTCGCGTTAACCATTCGGCTACACAACCGTGCGGCTTTTACGCAATTGATACGTAATCTCACGATTTTCCCTATGATAACGCGCCTCTTACCTATTTCTATTTACGAGAATAAACATAAAAATCCAATACTGTAAGGTTGTGTGACCGAATGGTTAACACGACCGGTACAAATATCAATTCTATACTAAAACGCTCTGGGTTGCGACCATCATGGATTCGAAACTTCGCCCAGTAAAAAAAACAGGAACATTTTGACCTGCCCTAAAGGTCCAAAACCCCTGTACAGAAACTTGATAGGTAAGATTCGAACCCAAATCTTTTTCGACAGATTACGCCGCAACCACAATCTACGCTTCCTCTGGGGTCATCACCAGCGCCGGCTACCCGAACGGCTACAACTCTAACGCAGCTGCATCGTGGAAATTCCGGGTTCCAGGGGCGCAGGCTTACACCTTGACTTTTGAGGATATGGATCTGGACGTGGCTGGGTGTTACGACTACATCGTAATTTACGACGACGACAACTGGTCAGCACCAGGACGTAAGTGTTGCAAAAAGTTTTAAACTCACAGGGTCGTTTATTTCTTCAATTTTGGGTAAGCCGTCGACAATTAGTGCAAAGTACAGAGAATACCTTGCCTCTAAAAACATTTCCCCGTAATTAAGCCATTTAATTTGTCGTCTTTTATAAAATAACATCAGTTATCTTACAGAAAACTTATGCAACGCACCGTCAACGCCAATAGTTAAAACAACGTCCGAAATTACGGTGTCGTTTTTGACGGGATCAGACTACGCTGCCGGTGCTCGAGGGGCTGGATTCAAAATGTCGTATGTTGCTACTGGCAACGGTAAGACACGTACCAATTTTTGTTTTTTGTATTATTCTATTTTTAACTTTATTTTTGGTTCTTCTTTAAAAGAGAGAAAAAACTCATAATCAATGCATTTTAGCGACCAACAGAAAAGGTTTAAAACTGGTCGCGAGCTAGTCGGTTGTGTCCTTGGACAAGTCACTTAACGGACATTGCCTGAATCCCAGTAGATAAATGGGTTGTAATAAATTGAATAAACTTCTTAATTAACGATTGGCCGTGTAGTGTTAACGCAAATTGCCCTTTTCTATTCACGGGCATAACGCTAGTGACCAGCATGTTCGGTCGCCAGGTCATTGGGTAGAACGCGTTATCAAATCAGGTTAAAACCTTAAAGAATCCTATCTGGCATGTCCTTAATTTGCATCCACTTTATTTTTTTTAAAATCTAAGAAAATTTCACAATACGTAGATATCGGCGAAATGTGAAAAAGCGCCATTATCAGCATTTTCGGCGTTATCACCGATATCTACGTATTAGATAGAAATGTTTACTTCAAATTTCTAAGAAAGTTAAAGATGTACAACACGAATCAGAAAATCTTACCCAGAAATAAATTTAACCAATATACCCCGGACAATTTCCCCAAATAACATTTTCCATCAATCATAAAGACAATCTTATTACCCGTATAAATGAGGTGGAAACACAAAACAAAGATAATTAAATAAAGAATGTAAATAAGCACGAAAAAAAAGCGTATACCACTTTCTCCTATCTTTAACTCCCGTCCGGGAAATTCCCCTTTATGCAATTCAATTGAAACTAGTAATCAGTCCACATTTACGGCTTACGCTTCTATAATAAGAAAAATAATTTAGTGGTGTAAGCTTATATAGTTTAGATCTAAAGTGGCAAATTCTGGGTAAATTGCAATAGCCGACAGAGAAAAATATAAGCACGGCGGCCGTGTTTCGAATGTTCGGCACCGGTTATTTTATAACGGGGAACGGCCGATATTTCAGAACTCACCGAACTGGTAAGGATTAATCACTTTATATGTTAGGGAAAGTTGTAGGTGAATAAATTAAAGAAGTGGACAAGCTAACAATACATACCGCAAGTTGCCACAAGAAATCGATTACAATTTCTCCAAAATACTATAAAAAATAGGAAAGCATTTATATTAAATCTGGGTTGGTTAATCGGGAACCCACTAGTTTCTGCTTGCAGAAACAAACGTTTTACACTTTATTTAAAATATACCAAGGCTGGTGAGGTAGCCAGGGAACCAATCGTTTTCTGCACGCAGAAAAATGTACAATCAGCGATTTTAGTAATAGTGTGGTTGTGGTTGACACTCTCTAGTTAGCTTTCCAGTTTCCTTCATATAGGTTCTGTCTCTTAGAGAATAACGTTTTAGTTCATTGGTTATTTAAGGTGGAATATATAAAGTGACCTTTGTTTCAGTGGCTCCAACACCTCCAGTTGTGACAACTCCACCTGCCACTGAACCAGTGACAACCCCACCTGCTACCGTGCCTGCCACTGACCCCACAGAAAGCACAACCACACTTGCCGCCTCAACGTTACCCACACAACCTCCACAAACTCCCCCAATAGGAGGGAATTTCCCGGGTAAGACCAATATTTTTTACGTCAGTGATTTCACATTTTATATCTCATGCTATATTATCATCTACTGTGATGATTGATATTTTGCAAAACCTATAATTTTACCAAACAAAACAAAGCACTTTCTTCAAAATGGTAAAAATAACAATTCGATTTTTTATCCATGTTCATTACACAATATATGTTATTGTCAGATATGTGGACGCCAGGTCCATGTTATCCAACATTCCAGAAAGATTTAACCGGGCTACCATAGTTTTGTAAGCTATTTGTTTAGAAAAAAACGTTTTGATTTTTTACGTACCAGGGGAATTCCCCTGGTTGTATTGCCCAAAATTTTGGTTTTTGCATTTCTAGACCATGTTGTCCAACAAATGACAAAGTTTCATTACGATTCCATTACCCTTCTGGTAGATGTCGGAGCCACAAGCCATGCCTTTCAAACATTTGACGAAAAAAGGGACAAAAACAATGTGTCCCATTTTTCCAAATGGGACCCATAACTAATCATTAATCTAACCCCCTAATTTTCATTTTAGTGTGCATGTTCTGTCTAACCTACTTACCTCTTTACGTCATTTTACTTTGTCCGCACGTCATTAAAATTAAGCCCACCAATTAGACAAAAATTGTTTCTATCAAAGTGTATATTTTTGGTGCGAAAAATAATTATTGACTGGTTAATAAATTTTTCCAAATTCTTTTAGCTGGTAGTCAAGATGACAGCCAATGTGGATTGCCTGCAGCAGAACCGGTTATAACCGGTTTAGACTACAAAGCACAAGGCGAACAAGTCTCATATAACAATCCAAGGGTTGTGAATGGTGAAACAGCTGTACCACATAGCTGGCCCTGGCAGGTAAAGTACGCCTTATATAGGATGGAATTTTCGTGGGTATAGCTAATTTAAATAAATGGTTTTTATCCATTGAAATTCTCTATATGTACAGGAGCAATTTCAATTGATTGAATACAATAAGACCGTGGTTTGGTGTTGGTGTATTCATACATCTCGCGAATTTCGAGCAACGTCTGTTGATTGCATTGTCCAAGTAGCGATTGAGTTTTAAAATCGGAACCTTTCGGCTGATGGTCTGATGTGTTATCAGAAAGCCAATCAAACAAGTGTGTAGACTATAGTATTACAGGATACGAATAGTTCTCCAAATAATTGGTACAAACTGGAACAGAGACTCGAGTTGCACGGATCACATTTTGTACTGACTTGACTTGACTCTATACGCCAAAATTGCTTGACTTGACTCGTCCATAGATGACTCGAGTTATTTATTTAAGTGAAATACTATAACACGTTCAGAAATTATTAATTTTCTTAGCTTAAATCGTATAATTATACCAAATTATTAACGTCTACGATTTGTTTTACCTTGTATGTGGGAATTTTAGGATTTTTTTAAATTAACTCACAGACTGTGACTTGACTCGATTTTAATTTAAAATGACTTGACTTAGGATTCGGATACAAACACCAGATTACAACGAACACATATTGCTTGGAACTTAATATTCGCGCGACATAGATCAGTGTTAATATGTCGACATAGTCAAACCATGGTCGATTATTTGCCGCTTGTAACCAACTGTTTCATATGTCGATTGCATCCAAAAACGGTCTTTGTAATTAACCCATCATGGGTTCAAAACTCAGCTCGGTAAAAAATACCTATAAAATCAAGCAGGATTGCTAATGATAATTCTATCCCAGGTCTCCTTACAAGGTTCATACGGATCTGCCTATTGTGGTGGTACCTTAGTGCGAGATCAGTGGGTTGTTACTGCTGCACATTGCGCTTCTCTCATTTTGTAAGTTTATTTTAGTTCTCTAATTTTGTCAGTTCATTTTCACTGTGTAAACTGTGCAAGGGTTAGCCCCCCCCAATACTATTTTACAAAACTCTTAATTATTAATATTGTTTGAGTGCCCTTTAAATGGTCATCATTAACAGTCTACACTACACTAGCTGGCTTAATAGAATGTAAGCACGAGGAGCCATTACTCGTGGATACAGTGTGGTATACCAATCACAAAGATCTTAGTAATTTAAACACATATACAGTGGCAATAATTTAATGGCAATAAAAACGTAAAGTGTCAAAATAGTTGAAAAGACCCAAACGTAATTTTTACCCCTCTCTATCTCCACCTTGCGTGAAGCATTGGGACATATGGCTCCGACCAGGTGGCGCTAGGAATGCACAACAAACAGGTGGAAGAATCCTCCAAACAGTTGATTGACGTCGTTGCCGTGTTTGTCCACCCTCAGTATGATAACCCAGACCGCAGCCATGACGTAGGTAAGTTTCGTGACGTCACCATGACGTCTATTTTAAGAATGTAAGCATCTATTGGTAATATGTTTAATAGTCAACCGAAATTTCTTCTTAGCGATCGCAGCATGAACCTTAAGGCTTCATCTGTTTAACGAATCTGTTAAAATGTTTTCACATAAAACACGCGGGAATAGAAACCTGACTCGTTATGGTAACTTGAATATTTTTTATATTGTAATTTTACCTGGCTATATTTGAACCCTTGATGGTGTAGTTACAAAGTCCGTTTTTTCATACAATGTAGTATATGTATCGTACGTGTGACCAAATGGTTAATGCATGCGGGCATGAGTTAAATTGACAATTGCCTGTGTTAAAATTTGCCTGTGTTAAGTGTTCACAATTGCCTGTGTTAAAAACCCAGTTAGAAAATAATTTTATAATTCCCTTCAATAAAACAAGATTTTTCGAAAAAAGCTAGTGTAAAAGTAGTGGCGAAACAATATTAATAATAAATTATCCAGTTGTGTCGTGCTAAAATAGTTTTAATAATTGCTTTTGATTAATTTCAACGTTTTACATTTGGTTTCCAGCTATGGTTAAAATGGCGTACCCTGCAATTTTGAACGACAAAGTATCCCTGGCATGCGAAGCCCACGAGGGCTGGGAATTCCCCACTGGAATGGAATGCGTCGTCACTGGATGGGGGGTCACCGTTGAAGGTGGGTTTTTGGGGATTCCCCTTTTAATTGTTTTATATTTAAATTTTGGTCTTACTTTAGACTGCAGTAAATAACGCTCTATTGATTTAGTTTTTAGTTATTTTAATTGTTTATTGTTGTAGTTTTAAATAACACCCAATGATATTAATCACGGCATAGGAAAATGAGAATATAGCAAAACAAACAGTCGTTAAAACTCGTCATTGAAAAAGGATGTAAAAATTTAATATTTTTTCTGTAGTTCCCGTATAAATTGTCCCGTATTTGAATTTTGTTATTTCATTAGAATGCAGTAAATACAGTAGGTGATCTATGATATTGGCCAGCTCTCTAGACTATTCCCAAAGGGTATGGCTACTTTGCACAAGGCCCGGAATCTCAACAACGTCAATGACGTACATAAAATGAAATGCGTATCTGCTCATAACTTTTTAACAAAAAAATATTGGAAGAAACTGATTTGATTTTGAAAACAGCGTATTTTTTTCCATTTATTAAGATATTCCTAAAATTGACTTCAGTTCCCCTTTAAGTAACGCAATACAGTAGCTGAAAGCAGGTTAAACCAATTGCTTATTTATCGGCTGTATTCTTAAGCAAGACTTTTAGCTTACATTACCAGAACCTAGTGGCTTAAACGGTTAACTCAATAATACTATCATTGTGCTCAACGCACAAAACAATAGTCCAATAAGCCCGCTGTTGGCATAATGTACTCGCAAATTTTCTTAAACGACAAAATTATGTTGGTACAAGTTTAAGTGCAGCCTGTATTTTTTTATTCTTAAGTATAAAATAAGAATCGTATATAATCTTAATATCAACATATACACCATTCCTTTCCAATCCACGAGAATAAACCAGGAAAATATATCCAGGTGGAAACAGGGGAACATCCATACTACAACAGGCTCCTCTTCCACTGATGAGTGATCCTGATTGTTTCGAGCTCTACCAGCAGGCGAACCTGGACACGACCTCGGACATGCAGTGTGCAGGAGGAGTAGGAAAAGGGGCGTGTAATGTGAGTATTACTTGATGGAGTCTAATTTGTTTGCCCAATTAGCTTGGTGGTTTAATGCGTCGCCAGCTAAAAGGTTGTAGGAACGAAACTTGTCGCTAGCAAGTCGTTTGTGTCAATAGGAAAGGCACTTAATGGAAGTCGCCTGATATGTAGTAAATACGTATTGTAGGAATTTAGGAAATGTGGTACAAATGGTTGTTATTGCGCTGATATATTTTCCAATGAAAATATTGTCACACCAAAGTATGGTATAATAAAAGTTTTCCTTTTCCTATGCAGGGGGACAGCGGTGGTCCGCTCAACTGTTACGTGAACAACCGTTGGTATCATATGGGCATTGTGAGCTTTGGTGAAGCGAATTGTGACACAACTATTGCAAGCGTCTTTGCTAAAGTGTCACATTTGAGGGCATTTATTGACACCACCATAGCTAACCACTCCTAAACTGAGAATAAATTAGCACCAATTGACATTTGTTATTTTATGTCTTCGTTAGGATATTCATGTCTATCCATAAAACTAAAAACTTAAATTCCGTTGATGGGAAACGCAAGGGGCGCCAGAACACGAAAAGTAAGAAAGAGTTGTCATATGGTGCAGCCGTGTGGCTGAATGGTTAGCACGACCGATACATATACTGATTGCTATATAAAAGCGGTTTTGGGGACCAGTCCGTCACGGTTCGAATTTAAGCCCAATAATAAAAAATACACGACAGTCGTGTGGTCGAATGGTTAGCACGGCTGACACATTTACCTTTTGCTATACAAAAGCGGTCCTATTTAGAAGCCTCATACAATTGAAACTTGGCCCGAAAAAAATACAAACAAAAATGGCTAATCTTTGCACACACAACCATACTGTATTAACTCGCATTTTTAAGTTATTTTCTACTCGCCTAAGTTTCGAACCCATAATGAGCTTACAACTAAGTTTTTTCGAAGTACTCTGCGGTCGCGTTAACCGTTTCAATTTGACTTCCTATCATAACACGTTAACGGCTGTTCCGTGTCAACTTGCACTTGTTACCGGGAAGAAGCCATCACTAATTCCATTTTTGCATACACTTCGGTTTTATGAATCGTTCGCGTCAACAATTCGTCCACCTATCTTGACAAGCATCCACCAAAGTAATTTTAATTTTTATCGTAAGTGGCTTATTTACACAGGTTCCACAATCGGTAGTAAGTGAAATTACTAAAAAAAATAGTCGAAAACGTGTTCAAGAGACTTGTCTAAACAGTCCAAGCGATAAATACGCCCGCGGCGACCCGCAAGCGTTACTGGATAACAGTTATCCTTTCGCAGCTGCAGTTTTGTCCTCAAATTTTTAAGCAATTCGTTAGGACCTGACTTGGTCATGATTTCAATGTATTTTAATCTTTGTATTTTTAGAAGTCAAATTGAATAACTATTATATTAGGGCAGTTTAGGTATATTGTTAAACAGCAAATGTGAATATATAGTAGACTTAACAAGAAATATGGATATATTACTCGTTAAAACAAACTGTTCCCAATTCCCAGGTTGGTTATAAGTTAAAAGTGTTAAATATGAAGTCGGTGTGAGTAGAAATTCTAGACATACGTCTACATAACTAGTCAAAGTTCAGATATTTCGATAGTTGTAAGAAGGAGGGCATTTACTAAAATTGGTTGAATTTTGGAAGCTAAACCTTATATTATTATATATTTATATCAACCTTATATTATAATTATAGAAGTTGGAACATAGTTTGATAATATGTGGTAAATATATAGACTCTTTCCATGACAAATGCTTAAGTTTGAGATTATATTTTAGAGGCTACAATTCTAACGTTGTTATACACTGCATATGTATTACATCTTAAATACACTTCTAAAATAAGATTCATTTACCTTATTGTAAGGTAAATAGACTCATACTGCCGATTTGATTTATTTATTTAAGTCATACTGCAGTTTATACCTAACCCTCTAATGTTGTGTTTATGTTTGTAGTATTAGTATTTGTGTGTTTTGATACAGCCTATGCCTCCAATTGAAGGGGTATTTTTATTTACATTTTACACTGCACATAATATAATTTTTTACTGACGACAATATTGAATACAACAAAAATAAAAGCAAGAATAACAAAGAATCACTTTCCACAATATATGAGTACTTACCATTTAGTCATATATACGTTTAGGGAGTGGGTTTGGTTAGGGAAAGATTAATATACTTTTGTTGGTATATTACTGTATTATGGATAACGGACGTACCGCTAGGACACGTGGACGGGGATTCCCCGAATCTGGAACATTTGAAAAACGAAAGAATCCAAAGTATGGACGGACAGCTCACCAGGGAATGTATCGGAAGGTTGGTAAATTGTGACATTTAAATTGTGTTTGATAAACTACAAGATTATCCACATATATCAATACAGGGTATTATCAACAGTGGCCATGTTATGTTACATTAAGTCCTTTTTTATAATGATTACAGTGTGATTTGTATAGATTACACATTAATAAAGGACAAGATGCACCGCCTATATCGATTTAAGGCCATGATCAACAATGGCCATGTTCATTAAGGCCTTCTTTTTGGCATAGGTTACAGTAGAATTTGTATAGATTACAATTTTATAAACAACAAGGTTTACCGCCTGTTGTGGCCTATCGGCTCAGAGCAATATTAACAGTGGCCATAATTATTAAGACATTTTTTTTGGATAAATTACAATTGAATAAACTACAATATTTACCGCCTGTATCGAATCAGGGCAATATAAACAGTGGCCATTTTTATTAAGGCATTCTTATTTGTATAGGATACAGTGTGTTTTATACTTATCGGTCTAACTTACTATTCACAAGTTTGTTCATACTTATCAAGCCTCACTGCGAAAGTATCATCTATCGTTCGTGCGTATCAGCGCTGTTACAACATCGGACTGGTGACTGTTTCCTTCCCATATTTTTTCGTTTAAATTTAGAAGATGGAGAATTATTAACCGACCACTTATAGGTACTCTAACATTGTTAAGGGTACCTTATTTAGACTACAACTTCTTTTTAGTTTGCTCGTTCGTGGTTAGACTTCACATAAAAGGCGACTTGTAAACAGAATTTCGGTTTTATACAAGAACATCATCAGTTGGTATTCGTTAATTAGTAAATCAAACCAGCTAGTATTATTGACAGGCTTCTTTATTAAGTCCTTATCCCCAACACTTAGCATACGGCAATTAATATTTTTATATTTTGTAGTATTTGATTTCGTTTGTCTGTGATTTTGAATTCATCCCAATTGAATTCATTTTGTATTACATTGTGACGTCATTTATATCCAAGCTTCTGTCATCTATGACATTTTTAAATTATAAAATTCCCGAGTAATTAACCGATCCACACAAAACTTAAGAGTCCTCATAAAGAATACATGTATGGTACAGTCGTGTGGCCGAATGGTAGACGCGAACTATACATATACCAACTCTATAAAACGGTCTTAGGGACGAGTTTCAGGGCTTCAAACCTTGCTTAATCAGTAATAAAAATAAATACATAGGCTATATAAGTAAAGTTTGCTCATTTGGGTGTTTAGTTAATCGTCCACTGTCAGCTGTGTACATGTAGAGTGCTAATGGAGAGATCTATGTACTTGCTATGGGCAGCCTTCGATCCTAGCACTTTTTTTGGCCTTACAAATATCTTACAGACGAGTGTTAAATCGTATTAAACACAATAAAAAATATGTTTTTACGTATATCGTTTAGATCCTAATTAATTTTAGTTTGTCGCTTAGGTATGACGGCCGGGTCCGCTATATTTACTAATATAGTAGGCTATATCCCTTTTAATGAGATATTCTAACGACTATTCCTTTGCCGTGATTTGTTTAAATTTTTATTTAATACTTGGTCCAAAGTAAAAATGAAAATGAACAGATAGACTGTGTGCTTGACTGTTCAATTATCTTTCAATTTCAACATAATCGCAAGACTTGACGTTCGTTTTGCGGTTTTCTAAGTTAAACCTGATTTTCCAGTCTTATATGACCGGGCCTTGAGCGATTTAAACCGAAATTTAAGTCGGGGTTTACTTAAACTGTTTTCAAAGGCATAAATAAAAGATTAAACTTTGAACCTCTATACACTTCCTAACAGAAATAAGTTTTAACACTCGGGAACACGAAAACATTAAAAAACAACACACACCAAAACATTTGTATTACGAAGAATTACGACTTTTTTCTCTTCTTGTTTCCGAATTTTAGTAGTAATCGGTTTTACAGATGTTCGGTAAGCAACATTTCCGGATAACTACTGGGTTTAAATTAACCGAAGATTTTTATTTGTCACTAAAAAATAAGGTTTTGGTCTTAACAACACACAGTTTTCTTCAGACAGCAATTGCTTAACTGTGGAAAATATGCAATCTCTCGATAAACGGAAGTATATGGAGTTTTGGTGTGAATAATACACGATATAGGATAGGATAGGATATTCATCTTTATCCCCGTGGATGTGAGCTGACCTCACTTCGCTCCGATCGTCGGGTTACCGGAGCTGACCTCACAAAAACGACTGTCACTCAAAATCCTGACATAGGTAGTTTTAGATTTTTTCACAGTTTAAAATTGAAGCTTGGATCTGCAACCTAAATTCAAAATCCTTTAAAGTTGTACTTAAAATTTTGAGACCATACCCCTTCGGACATCGACAACTTTTTTCCCAATAAAACAGCCAGCAGATGCACATTTAACACTTTTATTTCAAAAAGCACTGCTCCACTATTACAAAACTTTACATCTAAACGAGAATACCGGCGCACAGCCTAGTACATGCTGCTTCCAACCAAACAAACATTGGGGAATCACCACCATTGTTACTCAGCAAAACACTCGTTTAAAAACAATGACTCATGGAGGGTACCACTCGTCAAATCTGCGCATAGAGGACTTTATATATGCCATCTATAGTTTATCTTATAGAAGGTTCATTTTGTAAAATTCATTTTATCTTATAGAAGGTTCATTCATTAAAAGTTCTGTCTGATTATACAAAAGCCAAAACATCAAGATTTTTTTATAGACGAATCAATAAATATAAATAAATTCTTTGCAAAGTTTTCTACAAAAACAAGCAGTGCAGAATACCTATATCATTGATGACAATGTATTTTTGTCGATAACTTGCAAATTTAGGAGCTAATCTGTACCTAGCGTGGTCATTTTCTTGGATAGTACTGGTCGCGCTTTACCGCACACTCTTTTTCAGGGCTCTATATCGTTTGATTTTAATTAAATTTTGTTTGCTTATTATTGTTCCTTTGCTATAAGGTTTGGCGGCCGCGTCCGCTATATTTATTAAATTATATCCTTTTTTTAAATGACGTGTTTTAACGACTGTTCGTTTTGGCGTCTTTTCCTGTTCCTGTGTCGTGATTTGATTAGTTTGTCATTTTTTAATACTGGGGTAAAAAATGAATAAACACTAAACAGTATATATTTCGACTTTAATCGCACCAATAAAAAAGCAAAAACAAACAAGATAAATGCAAATTGTTAAGCGTAAGTAATGCAGCGCAAAGTTTATCAAAACTAAGCTAATTATTGGCTGGCAACAATTTTTTTAGCAAAAAGCGTTAGGCAAAAGTTTAAAAACATTTTTACAAACATTTAAATTAAACTGCAAATTAAAAAAACATAATTTCCAAAATGTGCTTCAATAAGTATATATAGAACTGCATATTACATTTAGCATAGATTATAAAAGTTAAAAATAACTCTTCTAAAAGAGTCGATTGTAAATTGAATTATGCATTTTAAAGCGCAAATTGCGTATAAAACTTCAAGGAATGAATTATGACAATATTTTTAAAGTTTTAAACAGCGATGATACCATAGTTTAAATAAACAAAGAAAGTATTATAAAATGCTCTGGAAAGAAAAAGAGGCATAATGAAGTAGTAGGACCGTGATATTGCATTAAGTAAAGAATAAAAAATGTTCAAATTTGTTTAAAAATTTCAGGCTCACTAAAATAAGAATTATTAATTATATAACCTTGGTAATATGGCAGCAAATGTTACATACAAGTATAATAAGGCACTTCAGGTAGTAACAGTCCTTTATTTGTCTACATTCCTGGTCCTAGTGTATTGCCATGGACCTACTCTTATCATGGTAAGGCACTCTTACGGTAAATTATTTTAAATTTGTAAAATTATCTAAATTTGGTAGCTTAAAGCTTTATCACAGTTACCTTAAATAGTTAAAATCACCATAATTGGTCATGTGGAAAAATAAAACAAAAATAAAGAAATTAGGAAAAAGTATCCTTTTTAACCCTGTTTTTTTCTTTCCGTTATGTAAAGAATTAGCCGCTATAGGAAAACTCAAGAAGCAAGATTCGAATAGAAAATATTTTAGAATTCTAGTTTAGTTTTTATCTCCCTCAAAAATTAATAATTGAAGCAACAAGAAATTAAAAAAGTCATATAATTTTTTAGGAAAACATGGTAAAAAACACGGTTATGAAATTGATTTAATAGGTAACTAAATCAATTTTTGACTCTGGCAACTTTGAGCTTGAAGAATGAGGATAAAACACGAATAAACTCAACTGCAACCCACATAACAGGATTCCTAAAATGTTGGGAATCTGAAAATATTAAAAATACATCACAAATTGTGGGTGGGTATAGGATAGGATAGGATATTCTTGTTTATCCCCGTGAATGGGAAAACCAAGAGTGTTAACACACTGGCAATGAGCTATTGCAGTGTGTTATGTATGATTTACATGTTTATTCAATTTGGTAGAACCCATTAATCCACTGGGTTCAGGCAATGTTCGTTAAGTGCCTTGCTCAAGGATACAGCCGAGTAGCTAGCGACCAGTTTCTGCAACCTTTCGGTTAAAATGCGTCGCACTAAACCAGCAGACTAACCGGTCTGACAAAGGACACCCTAGGTAGATCTATCTTAAGACACCTTATGCCCACATTTGAGTTTTTGTAGCTATTAAAGTGTGTACATGGTAGACATTTTTATATTCGTGGTTGGGAAGCAAGGATTTTGAATAACGATATTGTAGGACATCTTATTTACACAGTTGGGTGCAAAAATGTGTACGTAATAGGTAATTTAAATTTCTGTCCTGGCAGGAAGAAATTAAAGCTTAAAAGGCCATTAAATATCACATTTCCTCAGTCAAATTAAAAAAACAGCAAAATTGGTGCGTTTAACGCGAGTTGGTGGTCTTATACCGAAACCCTACGTGCAATATGGAAATTCAAAATTCCTTCCTAACATATGCATGCCAGCACATTGCCTACTTAGACAAGACATACAAGATAAATTTATATCAAAATCCACCTTACCATTATAAAATCGTCGCTGTGCAAGTACCCGTAAAAGAACCACTCGAGAGCGTTAAAAAAATAAACCACCGACAAAAGTAGTGACAAATTCTCAGTAGACTTGTTATGAATAACGGTTGCCTGTGGATGAAAATTGTGGTTGAAAATGGCCTTTATACATTGCTCAAATTGTTTTGTGGGTAAGGATTTTTTAATGTATTTTTTTATGGCTCTTGTGTTAAAAAAATGTAGGTTCACTAGGGGTGAAATTGTGCACTGTATTAGTATAGTAGAGCACACTTGTTGGGATCATAGACTTAAGGATTGTTCGTCAGGGAAAAAACATGCTTTCCAAATTACACGCATTATTATAATTGTAAACTATTTTTTTCCTAATACAAAATTAATTATTTGAAGAAAATGCTGTCATGGTTATAAAGTTTGATTTTTATTCTAATAAATATGTTTAACTTCTTAAACCCTAGAAAAATAAAAAAGTATTAAGCCTACGGGTGTAGTAGTTTAAATAATTCGACACTATATAGCATATAATATAGAATATT
>CH002915.1:343615-363345 GCA_000149265.1 Ciona savignyi | reverse complement strand
TCAACAAACTCCTTTTTTATTAACAAACCGCCATTTTAATCAACAACCCCCCATTTTAAACAACAAACCCCCATTTTAATCAACAAACCCCCCATTTTAATCAACAAACCCTCATTTTAATCAACAAACCCCCCATTTTAATTAACAAAACCCCCATTTTAATCAACAACCCCCCCCCCCTATTTTAATCAACAAACCCCCCATTTTATTAACAAAACCCCATTTTAATCAACAAGCCCCCATTTTATTAACAAAACCCCCATTTTAATCAACAAAACCCCCCATTTTAATCAACAAAACCCCCCATTTTATTAACAAAACCCCATTTTAATCAACAAACCCCCAATCACCCCCAGGACCCCCACAAAAGCTCCCAGTTGACGAGGACCACCGGGTTGGGAAGGGTTTGACCAACCCCTACGGGAAAACGAAATTTTTTATCGAAGAAATCTTCCGTGATCTAGCGAAGGCAGAAGACGGGTGGCATATCGCTCTGCTTCGTTATTTTAACCCCGTTGGGTCCCACGTATCGGGGCTTATAGGGGAAGACCCACAAGGGATACCAAATAATCTGATGCCCTACGTATCGCAGGTAAAAATGTTCTTGGTTGACTGTTTTTATAATTGTTGTATTCTTGTATTGGAGATACTTGGTAGTGAATGAAATTAAAGCAAAACACGTCGGGTTATATAGCACGAAATGCACGCAAAGAATGTTACTTTACATACCAAAGTAAATGATTGTTACATACATGCGGGGGGCATGCATACAGGAATACTGCATGTATTACTACAGGGATAGAAAATAAACACATTTCCACAACAAGAATTTTTGCCACCACTTGTACTTAGAATAGGACATACAAATGTAATTATTTTTATCACGATTTGTCAAAAACCGCAGTAGTTATATCGCATGTGATTGTCGTATAATACATTGTACCCACAGTCAGGTTGATGTTGCTTTTTAACATCAGTTCACTTTCTTGCCTAAGTATGTAGAAATTCACTGAAAGATTAGTTGTAAACTTTACCTATTCACAAATAACTGTTCTTACCCTCGGAAAATGGACTGTTTCAAAAAAGAAAAATTAAAAGAACCGAAATATAGAATCGAAATTTTCTGTCCGATTTACAATTCCATTCATTGGTCCCTAGGTGGCGATAGGGAGACTTCCGTTCCTGAACGTCTTCGGAAATGATTACGATACACACGATGGCACTGGAGTGCGAGACTTCATACATGTGGTGGATTTGGCAAAGGGACACACTGCAGCTCTTAAGAAGATGGACTCGATTGATGGCTGCAAGGTGACTTGTTTGGTTTGGCTGTGTTATTACAAGAAATTGGGGGGGGGGGTTATTGGCATGGTTGGATAACTACTGCCTCCGAATGGTGTCTATCGTAAGGGTGATCCAGGGACCCTTGAACTTAGAGTCTATCTTAAGAAATAAAAATATATGGAACCAAAGTCTATTATAAGAGTTCTCCTAAGGCATAGATGGATAACTACTGCCTACCCTGTTGTGGAGAGTCTATCCTAAGGGTGATCCAAAGATCCATCGATTTAGAGTCTATCCTAAGTGCAATTCAGAGTGCCATAGACCCAAAGTTTATACTTAGGGCGCTCTAGAGATCCATGGGCTTAGAGCAGTGGTTCTTAAACTGGGTTCGATCGAACCCCAGGGGTTCGATGAGTCAGTATCAGGGGTTCAGCGGAGATTAGGATAAGTATGCACAACTCTTGTGAAGTAGACAAAAATTTGATAGTTGATGGTAAAGTTTAATTCCCACTTTTTTTACAGGCGATTAACCTAGGAACTGGGACTGGATATTCAGTGCTAGAAGCTGTGGTTGCGTTGGAGAAAGCTTCTGGGAAAAAAGTTCCGTACAAATTCGGCCCGAGAAGACCAGGTTGGTAGTTGTGGTTGATGTGACAAGTACAAGGTGTGTTTAATAGTTGGATCATGGGACATAGTCTATCATAGGGGTGATATAAAGATCTATCGACTCTGGATTTACCCTAATTGTAATACAAAGATTCATGGACCCAGAGTCTACCCTAAGGAAGATGTAATGATTTATTGAACCATATTCTCATCATAACGTTTATCCAAAGATTCATGTACCTTGGTCCTTGAGTCTATCATAATGGTGATCTAGAGATTCATTGACCCAAGAGTGTATTCTCAGGGTAATCTAGAGACCCTTGGACCTATAGCCTATTCTCAGGGTAATCTAGAGATCCATGGACCCATAGTCTATTCTAAGGGTAATCTAGAGACCCATAGACCCATAGTCTATTCTCATGGTAATTTAGAGACCCATGGACCCATAGTCTATTCTCAGGGTAATATAGAGACCCACGGACCCAGAGTCTATTCTTAGGGTAATCTAGAGACCCATAGTCTATTCTCGGGGTTATCTAGAGACCTATGGACCCATAGTCTATTAAAAGGGTGATCCAGAGATCCATTAACCCCGTCGTCTATTCTAAAGTTTATCCATGGACCCAAATTATATGTTAACATTGATCCAGAGATATATGGACTTCATGGTCTATCCTAAGGATGATCCAAAGACCCATATGCATCTTTTAACCTGTCACCCTCATTTTAGGTGACCTTGGTGACGTTCACGCCAACCCGAATTTGGCGGGCAAGTTCCTTGAATGGAGAGCGGACAAATCCCTCGATGATATGTGCACTGATCTATGGAAATGGCAGACAATGAATCCTCAAGGCTACGAAATAACTCCGGACACCGATTGAACAAGACCCTACGTCACATATCTCCGTTGGGGCGTAATTGGCTCAAGTTTTTTTTCTAAATAACGAAATTCTTTGTGTAAATGGCTAAATCACTTTTATTTTCTCGTTGTATGTATGGACATAATTTTTTTTCAAATTTCACCATATCTATTACAATTTAATTTATTAATTGATACAACTTCTAAGACAGGTCCCAAACACCCAATTATTTATATGGCCCCAAACTTTTTTAACCATTTCATAAAAAGTTATTAGACCAACTCCCAAAATGAAACCACAAATTTCCAATTTTAAAAATCGGACTTGATTAGCTATTTTCTGCCGTTGTTTTATATTCTACTAACGTTTTAATTGATTGATATATGTTTATGTATTCGGACAAAGCATTCGTGTGCAGTAGTAGTACACTGCGGCAGTATATCATACTTAATAGGAGGGTTTTAAGTTCGAAACTAGCTGGTTGCTAGTCGGCTGTGTCATTTGGCTAAACAATTTCTAAATGATTCAAACAAAACTAAAATCTTTTTACTTTTTTAATACCACGCCATCTGCAACCAGACTATGAGGTAATTTGACGATTCCCCGGGTTTTTAGCGTTTCGTTTTTAGACATCCGTTTTTATTTTATCACTCCGCGTGTAGCATGACATGAAGCGTCTAGTATTGCCCTATTTATAATTCCGATATTATAGCTCTCGTATAAATGCATTATGTAGGATCATAGCACTTATATTTTACTTTATTTTAGGAACGTGTAAATCTCATACAACACATTGCAATAGCTCTGGTTGGCGCGAGGTGATCTGACGATTGCCCGTGTTTAAACCCCCTTGGTTTTCCCACTTACGGGGATAAACATGAATATCCTATCCTACTCTTAAGTTGAATATTTTAAACGTACTATTAGCCACATTAAATTGTATAAAAAGTATGAAATATTGCCTCTTGTGTCATGTTGGTATTTTCTGCTTATTAATTTCCCTTTTGAGTTCTGAAGGAATAAAGTATATATATATTAAAAGCGGCCTTTTCAGTAATAGAACTTGGCAGATAAGAATTGGTTGATCGCTTTCGTCTCTGTCGGTGATTTTTCATAAAAAATCTCTCCCTTAGTGGTTGTTTAAAGGTTGTGAGATCGAAACCAGCCACCAGCTAATTGGTTTTATTTTGTGCAAGCCATTTATTGATGCAGGAACCCATTGTATTAATGGGTGAAACAAAACTACCAATACATGTTTCGTAATCAACACTCCAATAGCTCGTGTAGGCCTAACAACGTTTGCGGGCGCGAGGTAATAGGATATGATATTCATGTTTGTTCCCGTGGGAAACCCAAGGGGGTTAACACACGGGCAATCGTCAGATCACCTCGCGCCCATCGTCGGGTTACCGGAGCTATTGCAGTGTGTTGTATATAATAGACACGTTCCTTCAATTTGATAGAACCCATTAATCCGCTGGGTTGTCCGTAAAATGCCTAGTTTCGTACCTGCAACCGTTACTGAAAGGCGACGTACTAATCCACCAGACTAATTTGCCGAACAATCTGACAATTGCCCGTGCGATAACGCCCATTCCGTTTTCCGTTCAAGGGGACAAACATGATACTTTATTCTACGATAGCGGAAAGCGTTGTAATACGGCCAATTGTGAAGTAACAACATGCGAACTTCGGAATACGACAAAAACGCTTGGTTAAGTACGGCTAGGATATTGCCACAGGTTTTCTCACCGCAGTCCTTCCGATGGATTTACTTAACGTCTTTTAAGTGCTTTGTTGAAGGACATAACCAACTGGATGGCGGCTGGTTGTCCTATAACCGCTATAGCGGTTAAGTGCGTCGCCTTTTAATCGAAAGGTTGCAGGTGCGAAACTAATCGCTAGCTAGTCGGTTGTGTCCTTGGGCAAGGCACTTTACGGACATTGCCTGAACCCAGTGGATTAATGGGTTCTACCAAATTGAAAGAACGTGTCTATCATATACAACACACTGCAATAGCTCCGGTAACCCGACGATGGGCGCGAGGTGATCTGACGATTGCCCGTGTGGTAACCCCCTTGGTTTTCCCATTCACGGGGATAAACATTATTATCCTATCCCTGGTTTTGAAACTGCACTGTTACATCGACATAGAAATTTTAATTGTACATTTTCATATTGGGAACTGGCATATTTAAAATATTCCTTTTTTATAGAAACAATATCGCGTCAGCTTCATTCCATGACTTTGACTCTTACAGTCTTACGACAACACAATCTCAGTTAAACCATTAATGTCTGTGTTTGACAATTTACCGAGTAGTCCCCGTGTTTAATTTTGAAGGAACCAGTCACACGAACATCGACAACTCTATAAAACAGCAGGGTGCAACAAGTCACAGTGAACACGTCCGAAAATGTGCTGCTACTGTGGCCTTTTCGCTATCTGGCCAACACTACCAGTCTATAGTAGGATGAAGTATTTGCCCTCCATGAAGTATGTAAGGGTTCGTAGAAATCTTGCTTTTGGGCTAACTGTACACGAAAACTTCTTTTATTCCTGGTTACGGTGAAATACAAGCAGTTTAACTTGTTTTTGTTTTTTTACCGAGCTTAGTTTCGAACCGCACATGGGCTCGTCCCTTACATCGTTTTATTTTGTTTCCAGTAAGGTATATGTATCAGTCGCGTTATACATTCGGCCACACGACCGTGCTGCACTTGTATATCTAATTCTGGCGATCCTGCCAGGAATGAAGCGGCGCCTCCAAAAGGAAGTCACGTCCAGCTTCTCGTTGTTAACTGCAAGATCAACGATTCTTAACTGTTTTTTTTTAAATCCATGCTTGAAAACAAATAACCACATGTGGTAGTATGTGGAAACAAGAAAGTGCTTTAAGCGTTAACACCTGCGGTC
Source organism: Ciona savignyi (assembly GCA_000149265.1). Classification (NCBI taxonomy): domain Eukaryota; kingdom Metazoa; phylum Chordata; class Ascidiacea; order Phlebobranchia; family Cionidae; genus Ciona; species Ciona savignyi. Next base: position 357,676 of record CH002915.1, on the reverse strand, counting down.
ATGTTGAATCGGATTTAAAACCGTGAGGGGGAAGTGATATGGAACCAGTGATAACAACATGTAGTACATAAAGAACAATGACCAACCGCAAATTTGCGGTATAGAAACCGTTTTACTTAGCATAATTTAATTTTATCCCCTGAATGGGAAATGCTGGAGAGTATAACCACACGGGTTGTCGTCAGGTTATCTTGCACCTACCGCCGGGTTACCGGAGTAGCCTACAGTGTCTTCGCTAACCACATATTTAGAAAAATCATGAAAATCTGAACCAAAACTGAACCAGATAAATATGAGAATTATTTTTATGGAACCAGTGATAACAACATGTGGTAAATAAAGAACAATGAGTACGGTCGTGTGGCCAAACGGTTAACGCGACCGATACATATACCGACTCCTATACAAAAAAACGGTCCTAGTGACGAGCCCATCATCGGTTCGAAACTTAGCTCGTTAAAAAAAAATAAAAAAAATAAAGAACAATGACCAACCGCAAATTTGCGGTATAGAAACCGTTTTACTTAGCATAATTTAATTTTATCCCCTGAATGGGTGTTGCAAATATTTAACCAATTTTAACATAAACAATAGTAACAATGCTAAACGTATATTGAATATGAGTCAATTTATTCACATGCGTCTCAACTTTACAATAAACTCGAAAATGATTTAGATAAAATTCAAACGTTATGTCTTAATTCAAATAAAAACAAAGCTATCAAATTTCCAGTGTGACTTAAAGGCAGCCACTGGGAAAACTAGTGCTTTATATAAGATTAAAACCATACACTAGTCTAGTGTAACGCTTTACAGTGAAACAAAATAAAAAAGTAAATTATATACCCTCGTAGCATCGACAAAGAATATAAATTAACAGGAAGGGTAAACTTTACAGTAATCTTGAAAAATGCCTGCAGAAATATATGGTCTGACCGGTTTCTCAGTTGATGGGTTTGTTTACACTCTTGTATACTTAAGCTTGCACCCATAATTTTACAAGCAGAACTGAAAACAGTTAAACCGCAAAGGAAACAGAATATCAGGCAAAGTTAAACGATTAATAGGACGGACACAACTACTACTAATATTCAAGTACATCACTAAATGTTTGCGAGGCAGTGTCCTCATAAGCCCCGATTACACCAAGCGTAGCTCGGCGCTTGGTAGCGCAGCGACCATAAAACAAACAAAGAAACAATTTGCTCGACGTCCGCCCACATGATATGAGGTCTTTCAATAAACGCAATGTATAAGTTTTAGGTCTTTTAATAAGGGCAATAATGTGGTTCTTTGGGCAGATGCAAAACGCTAGAAAACTTCTGTACCGGCACGTTGGTCTTAGACCCAATCATTAATTTTCGTAAAATTCGTAGACTGCATTTGAGTTATCACGGTTGGTAATAGTTGATATATTCACATAGTTCCCATCTGGTATGACACAGTAGCAGTTCGTTTCTGCCTGGTTTGTCATGTCAACCTTTCTGTGGGACGCCCGGTATCTAACCGCATTTTCAGTGGAATTCCTTTAAAAATCACAAGTAAGCATTACTTCTTTTTATAAAGCATTAGGGCGGAAAAAATTAAAGTAAGGGTAACTGCTCATTAAAATAAAAATTAGTACGTTCGGGCAAGTGTTTAGGCTAAATTTACAGTAAGGGCTAGTTCTGTGATACATATTAGAGTTGGGGCTGGGTTACATTTAGTTTTTCCAATTTTGATGAACAGTTTCCCTCTTTCCCTTTATTTAGTTAGTACCTTGACAGTACCTACCTAGGATCGGAAGCCTGCTGTTGACCGAGAGAGACATTTGAACGATGGGCAACTGTAAATCAATAGTGTAGGCTATTACGTCTGGTATAAGGAAAAACATAACTATGTACAAAACCTTTCTGAAAGCATTAATAATTCCTGATGGTGGAAACATATTAATAAACTGTAACCTGACAATTCCACACAACACGTCCGACACATTAGTCTGGTGGGTTAGTTTATTGGCTTTCAGCTTAGCCAAAGGGTTGCAGATTCGAAACTGGTCGCTAGTTAGTCGGCGGTGTCCTTGGGCAAGGCACTTAACGGACATTGCCAGAACCCAGCGGATTATTGGGTTCTACTAAATTGAAAGAACGTGTGGATTATGCTCAATAGGCCTATACACTGCAAGAGCTTCGGTAACCCAAATTTGGGCGCGAGGTATAGTATAACGACTGCCCGTGTGTGCATTCTACTCTGTAACACGCCCCAAAATATACGGAGTAAAATGCCTACATTAGTTTTAGAAATGCAATTGAACCTAAAAACCTATGAAATTTCTCACAGTTAAATTACCAGAGGTATTGCTTTCTGTTAAGTATTAGAAATTATTTTAAAACGACCTATTTGTTTTCACTAAATCGAATCAAAATTTGCACAGAAATACAGCTGTATAGAATATTCGTCAGAGCCCAAAGGGAGATGTGAAATGTATTATTTATTTCTGGAAGGTATATGATAATCCCGTAACAAGTTCCCATTTACCTTTGTTCGTTCGGTGTCTAACATAAACGCACAGTAGAATTAGGGCCAGTAAGCCACAGCCACTTGCTAAAGCAATATTCAAGGGTGTTGTTTGCCACCACGATGTAAGTATTGGTGTCTGACTTTCTACAGCCTCGAGACGAATCGTCCGTTTTGAATATGCAGGGTAGCAAGACGTGATATTAATATCGTACTTTCCAAGATCCGACTCAGTAACCTTAATTTGTTAAGAACTTTTATTGGGTAACACTTATCTTCAATATTTTAAAACTGAGATAAATACTCACTTTGGGGAAGATTAGATTTATGTAATTACTGACCCCTCTGTTGTAAAGGTGGTAGCTTAAGAATGCAACACCTATTAGAGTGGAATAGAAATTATTAATAAAACCAGCCCAAAATTTATCTAGTATCTAGTCTATGCAGATTTAATGGTCCAATACGAACAAAAATCAATTGCTGGACTATTTTTGATGGTGTCAAAAAAAACAATATTTCCACTTTAAATTTTTTTATCGTATTAAGAAGCGCAGTAAATTAAGTAAAGGCGTAAAATTTACCTCCTTTTGTAATCTCGACTTTTCCACAGGATGTGATTGGTGGGTTGGATGTAAACGTCACAATCGCGGATGACACATGACCCACGAACAAGTAACGAACGATAATTTTGTTTTTCGATATTTGTGGCGGAACTGGTAGATAAAACTCGTATAAATTATCACAAGAACTCACTCGTAGATACGTATACCATATGTATACATACATGCTACATTGAGTAGTACTTGTTTTACAAGAGTTCTGTTTGCTTGGTTGTAGCAATCGACAGTTTTCCCGTTATCTTCTTTAGAAATCGTTATAACTTTAGCAACATTCTGAAGAGTACCAGTACAGTTAAATATCAGTAGAGTTAAATATCAGTAGAGTTAAATATCAATAGAGTTAAATATCACTAGATTTAAATATCAGTACAGTTGAATATCAAGCAGTCAACTGTTAAATATCAGTATAGTTGGATATATATTAGTACAGTTTAATATCAGTACATTTGATTGTTTTTAGATGATAATGACTCAGGCAGGTAGTTCTTGTTTCATGTCATGTAGACCTATATTACCGTGGATAAGAAAAAGCAAATGGACCATCACACACGTATTTGTTAGATTAATTCCTGTACTTTTAGTCCAACCTATTAATCCACTGAGTTCAGGTAAAGATTGTCAAAGTGTAGTCAGTCGTAGGTTTGGATTCTTTTTCCTTTGGGCTGGTAGTCGGCGCTCTAACCGACTTCGCTTTCCTCGCGAATTGCTTTCCAATCGCACTCACAACAGGTGTCCACGAAGTAAAACTCAGGTGAGTATGTCATCGTGTGTTTACACTGTCTCGTTCACGGAAAACTTCACAACACATCTATTTATAAACTAAGTAATGACTAACGCCTTGTCTGGTGTAATTTCCGTCACCAACGCTTAAAGTTACGTCAGCTGCCTCAACGTCATCGCAAAAGAAAAGGGTGGACGTGTTATAAGTCAAATTGCGATGGTTTAGGCCTACTGAGTTCCGCATGTCAATGAATGGACCTGAATTAAAACGTGTAAATTAATTAATTTGAAATTCAATTTTCAAACATTTTTATTCATATATCTGGTATTGTTTTTTTTGACAACAAAATATGTTTTAGTACATTTAGATAGTTACCTTTCCAGCATTCCAACTCAGGGCCATTCCACTTCGCATATGCACCACAGGTAAACACGAATGTTCTATCCAATGAGCTCAAGGGAGATTGGGTTTGACCTCGGTAAAGTGGAAATCCTTGCAAGCAGCCAATTTTAGTCACCTCGTTAAAAGTGACATTTTGCTGTTCGGGTTTCGTCAGTTTAGTTGAAACCATGGGAGGGCAATCTAGAACGGTTTTATTCTGATTAAAATTTACTGCAATGATTAGTAGAAAAAAACATATTTATTTAATGTTGGTTCAAAAACATGTCAAACGGCCAACTATAATACTTACATTTGAAGCGAATTATTTGGGCAGATGTATTAAGATTGCGGTAGCTAAGATCTTTAAGTCGGATCGTTGCCCCATCATCGGAAACATTTGGCCTTCGAAATGTAACATCAATAGTAGCATATGTATAATTGCCTTGGCAATTTATAAAAAATAGCGCCGTATTGTATACATGTGTATAACAGGAAATGAAAGCTAAATGAAAAGACGCCCGTCCAATCGGAGTAGAATTTCCATGGTGCAGTTTTTGTATGTTAAAGTAAAAACTGTAGAAATTTCCAGTGTACGTGAATCGAAGAGTTATATTCGGGACGCCCTCCGTCCACGTAAAATCATTGCTTGGATAAGTGCCAATGGATTCAACTTTTCCGTTTTCTGCCCCTATGATAGTTTAACAACAATTAGATTAAAACCAAAGATATAAAGTACGGTCGTGTGGCCGAATGGTTAACGCAACCGATACATATACCGACTCTTATACAAAAAACGGTCCTGGTGATGATCCCATAATGGGTTCTGCTCGGTAAAAAAACCAAAGAAATAAAATTTAAGCTTACCGTTTGCAAACGCAACAAGGCCACCAACTGTAACAAAACAAATAAAAATTGCAGCTTGCATTTTTCCTGATCAATTAAGATGAAGAAAAAAATCGATCTATCCAATGTTAGAAGTTTAGCATTAAGATGCTCTGAACTGTATTGATATTATTGTTCAACACATATATTATCTTTTTTTAAGGATTTTTTGCCATATCAATTTTACTTATGTGGCTTTGACAGACCCTGCTTTATCATTTATTCTTAAAATTATTCATCCACCATGTTTACTTTGCTACTGATAACACACCTTTCTAAATGCTGTTTAACGTTTTTTCAGTATATAAGTTTGATTGACTACTATATATAACAAGATTTTAAAAGATAATAGCCGACAGTAGCAATGAATACGATTCGAAACTATAGTTGTTCTTATAATAACACAATACATGTTTGTCATTGCGTAGGCATGTATAAATACACAACGTGAAACAGCCTGTGAAATTTAAGAACAACCGAAAACTCTAAAAGGATTAAAGTACCTTATAATATTATTGTTTAAAAATAAATTTTGCTACAAATAAATAATATATTTTGGATTTTTTCATTTGTATGTATAAATAACGTCCCTCTCCGTATATTAGAATATATAATTTGCAAGTAATTGCGTTTATCAATTTATCCTTATACAAATCATATTTTTTTAAGTTGTAAGGCTTGTAACATGGGTCGCTAATATATTGTTTTTGTCTATAGTTTTCTTTCTTTTTATCTATTATTGTCAAACGAAAAATTAACCAAATAAAAGTTTAGTCAGCATAATTACAATTGGCCAATGTCATTGGTCTATCGTTTGCCGCACACAACAACCGTACATCAAATCCGCAAGACGCGTGTGTGAGAATCGCGATCCGGTATTGCCTGTCTCTGACGTGTTATTTTATAGAATACACTAATCTTTTCTTCACGGATCAAATTTCTGTGTGTCACACAGGTATATTTAGATGAGTTTAATACCGGTTTTGGGATCTTCTTTCAGTGTAGTTTTTTTCTCTATACTCTGAATTTCCTAATTAGTATTCGGTGGGTCCAGACAATGTTCGTTATGTGAGTCTTGTCCAAGGTCACAAGCGACCAGCTAGCAAACAGTTTTGTACCTGCAACCATTCGGTTGAAAGGCGTCGTACTGAACCACCAGACTACCCGGTCGTACAAGTCTTGTATTTAATTGAGACGCAGTTTTAGTAGAACCCATTAATCCACTGGGTTCGGACATAATGTCCACAAAGTTTCCTACCGGAAGATTCAACCAACCAGCCAGCGATCAGATTGACTACACAGTGCAGCGTCCTTTAAACATGGTTTGTGGGTGTAAGAAAATTTAATATTGTCCGTATAAACAAGAGTATATAAACCTGCATTAAATACACGAAAATATAGCATCAACGCTTTATTCAGGATTAAAACATCTTGCATAGCATGAAAATTAATATTGCATCATATAACTGCCGCTAACAGCCGCAAACAAAAAAAGCAAACTACACCGCGAATAAACACAGCATAAATTATAACTTCATTATGAACTTAACGCATAAAACAGCTCAGTAAGATTGCGTGGTAAGACTTGAAGATTTGTGCATAGATACAGTATTGCATGCTAGGATTATGAAAGCATTTTTTTAAATTCGAGTTTTTTTTTAAATTCCACAATTCTTTCTTTCAGTCGTGACCTTCGAATTTAATTTTTTTTGATTAAAACTGTTTTTTTTAGGTTGTTTAAAGTAATTATTTTTCAAATTATAGATTCGACTTTCGGAACCTTGCCATTGAAAAAGCGCCGAGGTCGTACGCCGGGGGAATCCCCGTCGCCATGTCGCCAAGAATTCTACCAATCACAGGCGCGCATTTAAACCCGTGACCTAAAAAAGAAAAAAAAAGATAAGAAAGGATATAGAAAAAACATAGGATATTAATACTTCTCCCTGCGCATGGAAAACGCACAGGAAAAAGTTACGCCTTTCAATCGCAGGGTTGCAGATTTGAAACTCAGTGGAATGATGGTTTCTACCAAATTGAAAGAACGTCTATATCGTATGTAACAAAGAATAGATTCGGCAACTCGACGGTGAGCGCGAGGTAATCTGACGATTGGTCGTATTTTACAACAACCCATTACATTATTCACGAGGATAAACATGAATATTCTGTTCTAATCTATATAGGATAGATATTCATTTTATCCTTTGGTAATACATATTAATCCGCTAGATTCGGGCAATGCCTGTAAAGTGCCTTGCCCAAGGACACAACCGACTAGCTAGCGAGCAGTTTCGCACCTGCAACCTTTCGATTGAAAGGCGACGCACTTAACCGTTAAACTAACAGGCCGGATATTGTAATTACCTGAAAATCCAGCTCCCATAATGATGTTTTGGTACTCGGGGTGGCGGTCCAGTATATAATCCGAATCTGGCGTGTTCTGTGCATGTAGTTAATGATCAGATATTATTCTTAATATGTATTAATATGCAAGTTTATTAAAAACACAGGGAGGGTTACTACACGGACATTCCGACCGATTGGCTTGATGGGTTAGTGCCTCGCCTTTCAATCGAAGGGTTGAAGATACAAAACTGGTAGCAAGCTAGTCGGTTTAGTCCTTGGGCAAGGCCCTTAACGGACATTGTCAGAAACTAATGGAATGATGGGTTCAACCAAATTAAAAAACTCTAAATCATTCACAACGCTAGCTCCATTAACCCGACGGTGGGCGCTTATAGGTAATCACGAGGATAAAACATATCCTATCCATTCTCGGGGTATCTTGTGCCCAAGATCGGTTACTAAAGATTTTGCAATGTGTTCTGTATGATTAAAAGGTTTCTACTGTGCTAGTTCAATAAACGCTTTGACCAAACGTTGGGTAAACCCTGATAAACACACTGCAATAGCTCCGGTAACACGACGGTGAACGTAAGGTAATCTGAAGGTTGCCAATGTGATAACGGCCCTTCTATGTTCCCATTAACGGGGATAAAACACGACTATCCATCCAAAAACGACAAACAAGTATTTACTGAATAAATGCACGATTCCTCCAGTGACGGCACTGGTACGAGGTTTGGATAATACTCCTTGATCAAAGAAACCAGTTTGCGTTCCTGCTTTTCTGCACACGCTTTGTTTTCAGGTGTTAATTTTAGGTCCCTTTGGTCTGGATCTATTTCAGTGCCATAATGATAACAGACCTGAAAAAGTACAATCGTAAAACCGTATTGTCATAATGCATTTATTTTCTGTTTTAGTTTGTAGATAACTTGTTGATTCAATTTGATCCTTTGGCCAAGGTGGGAGAAGTAGATTTATATTAACGGGACCGTTAACTGCTAACACTCCATGTCCACTGTCAAGTTGCTAGGGCTATTTGCCAATTAACCGTTTTTACCCATGGGATTAATGGGTTTTACTAAATTGAAGGAATGTGTGAATCATACACAACACACTGCAATAGCTCAGGTAACCCGACGGTGGGCGCGAGGTAATCTGACGATTGTCCGTGTGTTAACCCCCTTGGTTTTCCCATTTCGGGACTAAACATGAATATCCTGTCCTATCCTATTGTAGATGATTGGTTTATTTTTAGCCTTATGCATAAAAAGTCACGTTATTGAGACACCTTGCGCACTGACAAGAAGCTGAAGCTATTAACGTTTGTGGAGAGTTTATTCTTATAGGTTTTATTCATATTTTCATGCCAAGCTTTTGCAGATGTAGTTACATTTACAGTCGAGGAACTGGAGCTATTAAATTGTGTAGATGGTTGATTTATTTAAATGTCCTTATTAGTGAGTAGCCCAGGTTTTATCCACAGCTTTCATAAGACACCCCATGCTCACAGTTAAGTTGCTTGATATATTACAATTTGTTGATGGTCGGTTCATTTGTATCTTTGCGGGTAGGAAGCCAGGCTATATCTGCGGGTATCGTGAGACACCTCATGCCCACAGTCGAGTTGCTGGAGCTATTACAGTGTGTAGGTGATTAGTTTATTTATATTCTCATGGCTGGGAAGCCAGGCTTTATTCAAGGGTATCATAAGACACTTCGTGTCCACAGTCAAGATGTGGAGATATTACAGTGTTTAAGTAATGTGGCTTTTCATATCCTAATGGATGTAAAGCCGGTACTTACTTACAGGTTTCCTGGGGTAGTTTGTGCCCAATGATAAATTGGTTAAGCTACCGCAGTGTGTGGATAATTAAAAAAATAATAATAAAGGGGGTGTAAAAGGAGGTCTCACTTTTCACCCTATCATCATAAGTAGGTAAATCCCCTTAACAGGGTTGATTTATAACCCCCAGTAAGTCCCACTTTTTCAACCTACCTTCATAAGTCCAGGGTACTCCAGTACAGGGGTTGAATATATATGGATGTCGTCATCAATTATCACCGATGGGAAACGATCTGAAGAGTAAAGCTTTGGATCCTTGGCTTTCCAGTAGCAAACATGAATCAGTAGAGGCTGTTTTGTTAATATCAGTTTAGTTTATTCATTTTTTTAGCAATAATTAAAATATTACACTTGAAAGATAACAGAAGTGAAAAAAATTATTAAATAAGGTTTTTATATAATTTATTTTGGGGGGGTTCATTTAAGAAAGTCATGTTATAGGATAGGATATTTATGTTTTATCACTTAGAATGGGAAAATGCAAAAGGGTTATTACACAGAAAATCGTCAGATTACATTGGGAATATGTAAGGGAGCGTTCTCACACGGACAATTGTTAGATTATCCCACAAATATTCAAGAAAGCGTTATCACACGGGTAATCTGGTCTTTATCCAGCACTGACCAGGGTTACGTATCCTGAAGGGAAGTATACACAAAGAAAATTTCGATGGTGGGCGCAAGGACATCTGATGATTACCAGTCAGCTAGTGCACATCGGGTTTCCCTTTCACTGGGATAAACATGAATATCCTATCCTATATAGAGCACGAAGGTGTGACTCTACGAACTCTTATTTAATCAGCCCAATTCAAATCACCTTGATTGGCAGGTGGAGATTTAAGGGTTCAAGAAGTTTATTCGTCCATGAACCACAAGTCAACACGACTGATTTCCCGACATAAACCTCTTTATCCGTGTGCACCTCAACTCGCATTGCGTTTATCGGGTTGATTTTGATGATTTTTTCGTTTTCTCTAATTATTCCACCGAACTTTTCAACTGAACTCTGTAAAAATAGATTTTTAAAGATTTTAAAACAAATTCTTACTACTAGGTGAAGTGCAAGGTGTAAAGCAGTGTTGTTCGTGTTGCTACTTAAATCTGGTTCCGCCAAATTGAAGGAACGTCTAAATTATACAACACACTGCAATAGCTCTGGTAACCCTAAACTGATAGAAAACTAACCCTTCAAAACAAATAACACTAATACTTAACTAAACTAATAGCATGCTGACCTTTCTTAAAAACAAACAATAATAAAAGACATCAACAGATACCTAAACTGATAGAGAACTAAACTTTCGTAATAAAAAACAACAACAGATAATTAATAGTAAACTAACCTTCACAGCCCTGACACACTTGTCTGCAAACAAAATTCCAGCCGTTTTCTCGTAAATCCCATCAAATTTCACAGATCTCAACCCAGGGTAAGTCCCAATGATTTCGGAGCTGGTCACATGATCACCCACTTTACCGATGGATTTTAAAGCCCCAGAAATTTTCGACAAATAAGAAGCTGAGCCAATTGTTAAAAGACCACAGTTCCTAGAAAATAAACAACATTTAAAAAAAGAATTTTTATTGCCGGACCACAATTTGTTTATACCTAGGGTAGGATGGGATATTTATGTTTATCCCTGTGAATGGTAAAACCAATGGGGTTTACACACAAATAATCGTCAGATCACCTTGCGCCCACCGTTGGGTTACCGGAGCTATTGCAGTGTGTTGTGTATGATAGACACGTTCCTTCAATTTGGTAGAACCCATTAATACGCTGGGTTCAGGCAATGCCCGTTAAGTGCCTTGCCCAAGGAGTCAAGGAGACAACCGACTAGCGACCAATTTTAAACCTGCAACCCTTCGGCTGAAAGGTGACGCATTAAACCACTAGACTAATCTGTCGGACATACTAGAAAAGTATGAAAGGTAGTTTAAAGTCGTGATAAATAACATTCAGTCATTACATTACTTAACAGTTAGAAGAGAAAACTGTAGGCTTATTTTTTTTGGTAGGTTAGTTCATCCAAAACAGTTTTGAATTGAATCTATTCAATTTCTAGTTGGTTATGTCCTAGGGCAGCAGACATTGTTTTAAAACCAGTATAGTAATGGATTAGCTACCAAATTAAAGAAATGTCTAAATCACATAAAAACATTGCAATGGCTTCAGCAACCTAAGGTTGAAAGCGAGGTGATCTGCCGAATATACAATAACGCCCTTTGTATTTTCCCATTTATGGGGATATATATAAATATTCTATATATTTTTTAGTACATAAGTGTATCCTCGGTCAAGAAAAGCCAATCTTATTTTAACTAAGTAGATTAAGTTTACAGTAACAGTCTGACAGAAAACAATATTAATGTTATGGCATATTTTATACAGTATTGCCTATAGCAATAGGGACAAACATGTGTAATGTATTCACAGGGATAAACATGGTCATCATATGGTAAATAAGCAGAAAATCTCCACATATATTAACATTGCAACAAGTATTATTACACGGCTGTGGATGAAATACACAGGATAATCTAGTGATTTTTGTTACTAGACTTACTACACTTCCTTTTTCAATTTACAAGGATAAACATAAGTATCATAAGTTTAAAATACACCTAATATCTCCAAATATATAACACATTCTAATACACCAAGTTTCATAACCCAGTTTTGGGGACAATACAGACAAATCAACGCCTAGTTCTCCCATGAGGATAAACATAAGTATCACATCTTCAAAATACACAGACAAAGAAATTTTACTTAAAAAGTTTTGTTTTTATTCTTTTCTCCAGTTGGAACCATCGGTCAAATGATTCCGGCATCAGTTGTGCATGTTGGGGAGTCGGGTAAGCGTATCTCGCTATCCGTGAGGGTCCATGCGAACTACCCCTAGTGTGGGGCAGTGGGAACTGAAATTATAGGGGTAAACAAAAACGGGATGTTTTACTGTCATTGCCAAATAAATGAGTTGTTTCACTGCGATTGGGGGTGTAAGAAAAAGAACTGAAAAAATGAGACGTTTTACTACGATTAGCATTTTTTTAAATGATGTCCAGCAGCATAGTTCAGTGAATTAGTTTGGTGTCTTTCAGGTGAAAGGTTATCAGATCGAAACCCTGGGTGAAGAAAGCTAAAAGGAGAAAAACTACACACTAAAATAAAGTTTATGGCATTAAGGTTGGTTTAAAACATGGGGTTGGAGCAAGGGTTAGTTCTGGGTTGAGATTAGTGTTTAGAAAAGGGTTAAAATTAGTTTTCATACTTTATTGAGTTTCCCTTCTTTTAGTATTGCCCCTCGCCTCTGGCAAGTCAGTTGCCTCTTCGGCCCGTATGGAAAGTACGTCAATTTTCGCCGAGATCTCGAGTGTGCACACGCCAAATATTTACGTATGCAGTGTGCAAACGTCCAAGAGTGCACACCTCAAGTGTGCACAAAGTCTCCTTTTTATTACTATTTTGTAAAAATCTTAAACAAACGTATTATTCTATTCTAAATCGATCTTGTCTATCAGCTAACATATCTATCTACGTAACAAAAAACGTACTGACAGTAAATTACCCGAGGTCCAAAGGTAGGTTTACAGGTCTGTTGGAAATTATACGATGTTTATACTGCCAGCTCATGAGCGTGTGTGAAATAACCCAAGTGTGCAAAGACGCAGGGAATAAAAAATCTCGAGTGTGCAGCTGCCGTACTTTCCATACTGGCTCTTCGGGACAGGCACTTATCTAATATTGCATTAAGACACAATTTCTTGCTCTAGATTTAGGCAAAATCAGCTAATTGTCTTGCTCAAGAACACAACCAACAAGCTAGCAAACAGTTTCGAACCTGCAAACCTTGGGCTGAAAGCCGACGCACTAACCCACTAATATATTCATAACATACCTGGTCTATTAGAAGAACATTTTTCCGTTGTTCAGCCAAGTAATTTGCCGTTGATAGGCCCTGAACGCCTCCACCGCAGACTATCACGTCAAAAATCGCCGCCATCTTGAAATAATAAGCAGAATTTGCAAGTCAAATGCTAATGTAAACAGGAAATGTTTATACAGAGTGTCGTTTTGGGGAAATTCCCGAAAATGAACCTTGTTTTTCAAACTTGTTAACGCATAAATAGAAATCTCGTATTAAAGCAAGGAGTCGAATGGGTTATTTTACGGATTTCGGGTTCTGTTCACTTAAACGTTTAACCGACCGATTAGCTTAATAGGTTAGTCGCGTTTCAGCCGAAGGGTTAAAGTTATGAAACATTAGCTAATCGGTTGTGTCCTTGGGCAAGGCACTTTACGGACATTGCCTGGACCCAGCAGACAGAATATTCGAAACTGGTAGTAAGCTTTTTAATATTTTGAATGAACGTCTCAATCATATAAAACACACTGTACATTTCCTGTTACCCTATCCCGACGGTAGGCGCAAGGTAATCTGACTACTTCTTAGGTGTTAAAACCTGTTGCACTTTACCATTGACGGGGATAAAATAGTTCTCATATTTATCTGGGTTAGATTTTCATGTTTTTTCTAAATATGTGGTTAGCGAAGACACTGTAGGCTACTCCGGTAACCCGGCGGTAGGTGCAAGATAACCTGACGACTACCCGTGTGGTTACTCTCCAGCATTTCCCTAGCGGACGTTGCCTAACTCTAATAAATTAGCCTGTAAAATACGAGATAGCCAGACAATGTGAACGCCACGAGCGTTGTTTTATCACCAGGTATAAAACACTAAATTTTATGTGTTCCTGAGCG
>CH002915.1:323726-343515 GCA_000149265.1 Ciona savignyi | reverse complement strand
TAAAGGAATGGTTAGAGTGACCGATTTTTGTACCAGATCCAATATTAAAACGGCCTCTCTATCGAGCCCATCGGGGATTCGAATTTTTACCCGGTAAAAAAACAGTTAATCGTTCAGTTAGGATAAGATAGGATATTCATCTTTATACCCGTAAATGGGAAAAACAAGGGCGTTAACAAACGGGTAATCGTCAGATCACCTCGCGCCCACCGTCGGGTTAACGGAGCTATTGCATTGTGTTGTATATGATAGACACGTTCCTTCAATTTGTTAGAACCCACCAATCCACTGAGTTCAGGCAATATCCGCTAAGTGCCTTGCCCAAGGACGCAACCGACTAGCTAGTGATCATTTTCGCATCTGCAACCTTTCGATTGAAAGGCGACGCACTAAACCGCCAGGCTAACCGACAGGACTAACTCTTGACCATTCCGCTAGTGTGACTGCGACGCCGAACCAGTCAAAACCTACTTTATCTTCCAACTTAATAGCTAATATGTTTACAATAACAAGATAAAAAGTGCAAAATCCTTTTATTAAGCTTTACGTACTAAAACTTAAAGGTATTAAATCAATTGAACTGCTGTCATAGCTGCGAGGCTTAAAAACAGAGCTGGAAATCTAAAGATCTCTGAACTTCCTCCGCTGTGACTGTGACCAGCACCTGGTATGCTACACAGGTTCTGTGTGCAGTTGCTGTGCGTAGACGGGCAATCAGAGCAGGCAGTGCCCGCCAAATATGGCTTCGATCCGACTACGTTACCAGCTGGACCGTACGTGCAAACGACAAACATGCCTGTGACAAAATATGCTTAAGAGCCTGATGGAGTATGGAATCTAATGGTTATGATTATTAAAAATGCTGTGAAATCGGTGTCTTAGGGCAAGGCGGTTGGTAGGGACCCCCCAAAAAAAAAATTAAATTTTGATGGTTATAAATATCGGGGGAACTCTTCAGGCTGTATATTGTAGTGTAAGGTGACTGATTCTGTAAAATCTTCAGACTGCCGACACACAATTTTGCAATCGCTCCGATAAAGCAACTGTAGATGTCGGAACTCCTGACTAATGCGAAAGTTATAACGCTTTTGTGTTTTTTCACTCTGGGATATTAACATGGATATTCTATATTTTTGTATTGTTAACTATATAATGCTATTTACCGACAAACATGTTATCATGTATAAAGTCGGAAATGCAAGGTAAAGTTGACTTGCCTAGGTTTATTATATATATATAGGTTGTTAGGATAGATTCGGCTAAGTCAGGGATGTCCAACCTGCGTCCCACCTGAGATTTTTGTGCGGCCCGCTAGTCGTTTTCATTCCAAGTAGTATTTTGAACTTTATTTCTTAGCCTAATTAAAATGTATCAGTCAGCTTTTAGGGACGTAGTAATAGTAGGCTATAGTATGGAAGCAACAGGAATACAGGTTATATAGAACTATAAGACTCTGCGGCCCATTGATTTAATAGGTTCTGCGACCCATTGGAATATTCCAAGTGACAATGCGGCCCACTACAATAAAAGGTTGGACATCCCTGAGCCAAGTCTTAAAACTCCAAACACTAAAACACTTACCTACATCTTGTACTTTTCCTCCAAGATCAAAGTTTTCGCAAGTTGTCACACCACATCCAACCGCCACTGACTGGGCCCACGTTACTTGTGTATAATGCCCGCAAACTCCGGTACAGCCGTTGGTGTCCAAGGTATAAAATCTCTTTTCGTTAAACCAGCCCTTGAGGCTGTGTTCTAATACCACCTTAACTGGGACTTCTGGGCTGATAGCGAATAGGTTTTCGCCAGCACTTGAGTACTTTTCATTTTGCCTGCTTTCTCTACTACTATGTTTGTCGACGCACGTTCTCGAATGCTTTTCGGATATGTCTGCTAGCTCCTTATCCCAAAACATTCGTTGCATATTAGAGGCCGCTGGTTCAACCTCGCTTCTTTTTGCGTTATGCATATCCACATAGTACATATGCTCTTCATGGGTTAGTTCTATGGCTTTTTTCACCCCCCGTTTTGGCCTATTGCCGCAATACGTCAATGCTATAACCGAAAGTAAGACAAAAATTACTGATAACTTCATTTTGGCTGAGTTTCGTAACAACCTTTTGAAAATACTTATGTTTATAACAGTATGATGGCTTATTGTTAGGTAACATTGGGTGTATGTGCGCACAATCACTAACAGTAATATGCAAATTATTGGGTTATATGGGATTTGTACAAGGAACCTTTTTAACCACCATTATAACAACTACATAAAATAAACGGTGTAATAGACGGGGTTTCACTTAACCTGTATTATTTTATAGGAGTCGTGTTAGGGGTGTTAAACTCGTTGGTTTTCTAGGACAACATTGCATTTTTGGATTTAGGCTGCATGCAATTTTTATAATGTATACTTAAAGCATATTTTAGTTAGTTGTAGTTTGTAACATATATTTTGATGTGATGTTTTGCTTATACTGTAAAGTGTAAACCATTATTCGTCTCATAAATATATACTTAAAACTTTAGTTAAATCAGTACCATGTTTGACTTTTGCTCTATTAGCAAAATTTATAGTCTAAATCTCCTTTAAATTTTGTAATTATAGAATAGGATATTCATGTTCAATCCACGTAAATAATAAAACGCAGCAGACTTTTCAAGCGAATAACTTTTAAATCACCTCCAGTTACCGGAGCTATTGCAGTGTGTTTTGTATGATTCACACATTCCTTAAATTTAGTAGTAGGCTACCCTGATTTCACTAGGTTCAGGCAGTATTAACTGCATGTCTCTAGTCCAGCTACCTATAACAGAGACAGTGCATTTTTAAAACACAGTATCTGTTAGTAGAAGAACATTTGTAACTTTGAAATTAATTTACTGCGGTATATTTATCAATAGAAACTGATTCACTTCATTCATTGCCCAATAAAATAACTGACAAGCTTCGAAACTACAATCGTTCGGCTGAAACGCGATGCATTGACATACCAACATATTTGGACGATCGAACTTTATTGATCAACTGTACAAACAATTAATAAACCTTTATTTTTAAATTTTAATATTTACCCAAAGAAATCATGTCAGCCCTAAAATAAAGATTTAATTTCAGAATTAAATTTCATCTTTGGAAGTTATGGTCTAGAAATAAAGGAAATTTACACTTCAACTTAAGCAATTGCTAGCGCCACCTAACGGGCGTGCAATTTGACCAGTTTGTTGCAGAAATGACATAGAATGAATTAATTTATTAGTTGTCATTAAAAAGTTTAAATCATGTCGATTCAGAGTTTAAACGGTTAATTCAACGGTTTGCTGGGCAGTAGAAGATCTGTGTTGACTTGATGTGATTGGTTGTTTTCCTTTTGGTTGACGTAATGGTGACAAAACAATGCTTTTCCAAGTTTCGAAAGAAAAAAGAATGCTGAGTAAGTTGATGAGCATGTTGATGTCATAAACAGTGATTGTGACGTGGCGTGTGGCAGTATCAGGAAGTATAAATGCCAAGATAGCCATAGCTACGATATCGGAAAGTACGCAGATAACTGCGAAAATTGCTGAGCGCCGAACAATTTTCGAGATTCGCTCCTTGTTTGCCAAAGAACTGCTTCTACGTAGAGGGTAGATAAACAGAAACATCAATAATAACTGACCGAACAGGATAATTCCATTTGCCATGTATACCGGCCATACTACGTATTCCGACTTTGGTTTGGTGACGCAACCCCTCGGTGACGAGTTATAGTTATCTGACAACACATACGCGAAACCGGCAGCTAAGCATCCAATCCATATCACCAAAATACTACCCAAGCTTATAACCTTAACAGTTGTGCTACACATCATAGATATGGTTGGGTGTTGGTAGAGTGAGCGCTGTTTAAGCCACAAAAACGTGAAGACGGCACTTGTAGTCAACGCGTATCCCGAAACCGAAACATCCATAGAAATCTCACATGCTCGTGACGTCACGTCGCCATAGCCCACATTAAAAGCAGCATGATCGGGTATTGTCCTTAGGTAGCTAAGCAAGTAGGCGCACAAGAACGACAAATATATAATCCTTGCATTTGCGTCCGTGACGTCATTTTTCTGTCGCCATTTTCTGTTCCGTTTTCCATAGATGCAGATAGCGATAACGATCCACGTAATAATAAGAAGTATTATTACGTTACAGATCGTTCCTATATACCACACCGGCTGGGTGAAGCGATTCACAGGAGTGACGTCAGAAACATTACCGGTAGTGACGTTAGTCCCTGACATTTTAAACATCTGTATAAAATTGTAGGGTCAAGTACGGTCGTATGGCAGAATGGTTAACGCGACCGATACATATACTAACTATTAAACGGTTTTGGTGACGAGCCCATCATGGGTTCGAATTTTGGCTCAGTAAAAAATGTAGGATCAATAAAAGACGACCTTTAGATTATATATTTACCACTATGTAAACCTCGCTAATCAAAACACGTGATTGCGCTAAATATATAACACCACGTGATAAGGGATGTCCGAATTAAGATTCGAATTCGATTGGAATGGGAAATGATTCGGAATTATTTTTGGATTCTAGCAATTCGAAATTAAATGCTCATATTAAACTAAAATGAGATTTATTTATTTAAATCAAATGTAACATAAAAAAGCGATAATTTCTTTATTACTGCACAGTGATAATGATTGTAATTAAAAATTACAATTGTTCCATCAAACATACAATATAATTTTTTATTATTAAATTATTACGAAAAATGTTTTTCTGCTTTTCTTTAAGAATATTGAAATTATTGACTCATAATTTATTAGAATAATTATAGAAAAAACCTAATTTAGATATGTACACTCCTAACTGAAGTTGACATGACTACAATAATACCATTATGCTAATCCTTCACATAACGTTATGGCGTATAAGCTTATCCTTGTTATTAAATTTGGCTTAACATGGCTTTAAATATGATTCTATTACTATGTCTATAAGGTATATTCAACTGCGCCGTGATACATCGATTTTTTTCTGTTAAAGGCTATTGTCCCTAGTTATCTAAAGAATTTAATTGAAATCTGGCACAATAGCTATATGTGGGTCCAAGTATAAAGCCAATCTTCTAATTGGCATTTACTTCCGTGTTCGTTATGTTCTATTTGTGTAATGTACGTGTTAGTCACACGCTAATAATAATATTACGAATGGCATGAATCTTTTTAGTTTTTCAGTTTCAACAAAATTTTAGTTTCAGTTTTGTCTTTTGCAGTTTCAGTTTTGTCCTTTTAATTAATTTCCTGTCCAAATTCTTTGATTCTAATGTGTTTGCTGCCAATGAACTACAATGAAACACAGCAAAATAAACAACATAAACTATTGTTGAGTTGTGTATGATATAACTTCAGTAGTCCGTGATAATTTACCATAAACAGAATAGGCTAGGGAGATCAGAGCAATAACACGGTCTTGAACAATTTGGGATAGGATAGGTAGGATAGGATATGCGTGTAAATCCCATAAATGGTGAAACGCAGGCGACTTAATACAAGTACAATCGTCAGATCACCTCGCGCCCACCGTGGGGTTATCGGAGCTATCATTGTGTTGTTATATGAGATTGAGACATACCTTCAATTTGGTAGAACCCATTAAAAATGCGACAGTTTTTGGTGTTCTTAATTATTATTTCATGTTTTATGTGACGTCATGATTTTCTTTCGTTTACCTTTTATCATTTGGTCTCTTTATTTTTTTACACGTGTAAGGCGTAGTTTCAGTTTATTTATTTTTTATCAATACTGACTGTGTGAATCGGTTCCATATTTATTTTTTGTGAGTGGACATGTCTTTAGTCGTAAGCGCTATCTGTAGTGAACGGACTGCTATTACAAATTAATAATCTCAGGTATTTGAATTACAAAAAAAAACACCTATTAAATCATTGGCTTCACGCTATGTCGGTAAAGTGCCTTGGCCAACGACCAAACCGATTAGCTACTGAATAGTTTCGAAACTACAACCCCTCGGCAGAAAGACGACTTACTACTAACTAAACTTAATATGGTATTAAAAACTATTAAAATTATATTACGTAATGTTGACTTATGGAGTATATTCCGCCAACGTTAAATACAATACATATTATGTACAGATATGTAGGCCTACGCAAATAAAAGGAAATGACGTTGTACGTAAACAAAAGAAAATCGCTTGTATAAGTCGTTGTGTCATTGATTGTTTTTAATGTAAGAAACGGAACCAATGATCGTTAATTTTCATCCCGAAACTTCGATTCTCTATGGAACACATTTTTGTTTTGGTTTACTTTTATTTTCTTATTCATGCTGGTGACGGGAATGTCATTTTTAGGCTCCAAACTTACATGTCCAAAGTTTGCCTCGACCTTTAATTATACAGATCCATCTGGTCAACATTTTTGGCGTTATCGCCGATATCTTTATGGATAGGAATGTTTAGTTTAAGTTTTATTAACCGTTAAAAATGTATAAAACGAATCAAAATAGGAAAACTAGATTTAATGTAACCGAGTGCGGCTTTACAATACAGTAATATATACTCAAACAAAACGCAAAGTTTCCAAATGAATATAAAAGTTCGTAATCTAAACATCGATTATTAACTGTTGTTTAAAGTTTCCTCATTTGATTATTCGACATCGCAAAAATACTAACTCATTCGACTTGTTAAGCTGTCCAAACACGGCATTGGAGCATACAAGTCAAAATACCCGTTGATTGTCCGACTGGTCAGTCTGGTGTCCTGCCGGTTAGTCTGGTGGTTTAGTGTGTCGCCTTTCAACCAAACGCCACTTATAAAACCTGTATATAAACTATATTTATAAAAAAAACTTTCTGTAACTGGTGTAAC
This sequence comes from Ciona savignyi, assembly GCA_000149265.1. NCBI lineage: Eukaryota > Metazoa > Chordata > Ascidiacea > Phlebobranchia > Cionidae > Ciona > Ciona savignyi. The sequence goes on along the minus strand of CH002915.1, from coordinate 336,632 downwards.
ACGTATATTACATACTGTGCAGCCAGAAATATTCGGATTTTATACGCAAAGGTGCAATGAGATGCACGGACAGGCAAAGTACGTTCCAAAACACCTTATTCAACTTCTGCACTTTAAAGATTTAATTGCAAAATATAAAGGTAATATATGATGTTGCACCAAACAATGTTGTTAAATTCTGGGTCACATTTAAGTCGTGTAAATAACAACAAGTAAATAGCCAAGTATATTCGCAAGTTGTGAGGTAATATAGTTTGTAGATACACACTTACATCTAATAGCTCGTACAACTAGAAATATTCCGATGGCCAACGTTAGTTGACCAAATGGTAAATCCAAATTTATCTTTATTGCTTGGAAAATAATGGGTATGCATAAATAAAAGCCGTAACCCAAACCCAACCCCATATAGGTTAAAACGGCACCAACTATTACCCATCCAATTCCAAAGCAGCATGCCATATTGAATGTGGGCGTGGCAATAGAAATGGGCGTAGTACATTATCCAGACCCAGTCGGGTATATTTACTAGTTGGTGCCACGATGACTGTGCTTATTCGCAATCTGACAGTATTTGAAGTAGTTGTTTTGCTCGCAATTCAAACAGCTCGTGTTTCCGCTACTACGTTTGTGGTTTTTAATTGACATTTCTTCAAGTATCGTTCAATTTGAATGGATACACTGTATTACCGTTCTGCCATTAAGTGCCTTTCCTAGTATGGTTATAGATAATATAGGTAATGTTGCTGTTAAAGTCTATAGGCATGCATTTAAAACTACAGTATATGTAAGCATACAGTTACTCGTTGTTTTAAAACAATTTAGCTAAACGTAGGCTTCGTAGGCATAAAATGTAAAGCGTTTACATTAGGATGTGGAAAAATATGCTTCGTAGGCATAAAGTGTTAAGCGCTTACATTAGGATGTTGAAAGAAAAATGCTCTGTGGACTTAGAGTTTCATGTGTGTACATTAGAATTAAGTAAAACGTCGCCTTCTGGACATGTTGTCAAGTTTTTACATTATTATTCAGTAAGACGTAGCGCATATAGTTAAAAGTACAGAAATATTTAGTTCAACGTAAAATCAGAGCCTTAATAATGTATACAAGTTAAGAAGAGTAAAGCTCTCTAGTAACTGCTACCCGTCTACTGTATAAAAAAGTCAACATATATGTACTGATTTAAATAAACAGCCGGTACAGATATACTTAGTAAATGTACAAATATAGCCTTCATACAGGCCTACAATTAAATGTACAAAAGAATAAGTTAAATAGTACAGATGCATACAATAGTACAGATGCATACACTGTTAAAGTATACTAATGGAATCATATTACACGATGGGCTTATTGTTGTTGTTTGTATAAGGCTGACTGGACAAACCGTAACCTTTTTCTCTTGTGGTAAATCGATCAAAGTTTGTAAATCAGTCTTTTATTGGCCTGGCTAACATTTGTTGATGTAGGATATATGCTGACCAGCAGATGCAGAAATTTAAAGAAAGTGCTTCCATATGATTGAACGAACCAGAGTAGACCCTCCCAACGGGGGATGGGGCTGGGTAATAGTTGGTGCCGTTTTTACCTCTATGGGATTGGGTTACGGCTTCTATTTATGCATACCCATTATTTTCCAAGCAATAAGGATGGATTTGGATTTACCACTCGGCCAACTAACTTGGGTCATCGCAATATTTCAATTTGGACGAGCTATTGGATGTAAGTATGTACTTATGCATTACATTAACGTACAACTGTAAGTGATTGGCATTCGCCTTGTACATTTGTCATGTAAATTTTCCAGCAAACTTAACCTTATTGTTTTTGTGCAACATTATATATAACCATGTGTTTTAAATATGAATTTTCTAAGTATAAGGTAAATTAAACCCTTTTATATAGCCTAGGGTTCATAAAGCCGCTTATATGCAGGGTTGAGGGGTGGCGTTACCGTTCAGCAGGTTTAAGAGACCCTTGTATACAGGTTTCATGATTGGCACTTGTAAATAAATATTGTAACCGATGCTTTAATCGCCACAAGGTTTGACTCTTTATTTATTAATTGCAAAAAACACTGCAATAGTTTACTTATTAACGGCAAATAAAACACTGCATTAATTTGTCAATTAACTTCAAGTGAAGCACTGCATTAGTTTACTAACTTAACCACAAATGAAATACTGCAATAGTTTACTTATTAACCGCTAATGAATCACTGTAATAATTTTACTAATTAAGCACAAATGAAACACTACAATATTTCACTATTTAACCACAAATGAAATACTGCAATATACTTTACTAATTAACCGTAACTAAAACACTGCAATAGTTTACTAATTAACCGTAAACTAACTAGTAGTTTTACTTTAAAACCGAACCATGTATCAAGACTATCTTTATCATGTTTGTCCATCTTTAGTGCAACCCTACAATAGGTCGTTTAACCGGTTTTAAAGACAAGATGATATAGCTCATCCTGCAATTCCTATCAAAACATATATGCACTATCTTTCGGTTCAATCAAAATATATTATAAAGTGATGCTTGATTATAGGTCTCTCGATGCCCTTGTTGGTGACACGATTCGGTTACCGCAAGCCTTTCATCATACTTTGGCTGATAAGTGGATCGTTATTTTCGGTGTCAAGTGTCCTCACTACACCCATCGTTATCTATATTTTTATCGGCGTTTTCTTAGGTAAGTAAAGTTTAAGATACTCTCCTATCGTTAATGTTTCCACCGGTTAGTCTGGCGGTTTAGTGCGACGCCTTTCATTTGAAAGGTTACGGGTTTAAAACTGGTCGCTAGCTAGTCGGTTGTGTCCTTGGGCAAGGCACTTAACAGACATTGCCTGACACCCTAATGGGTTCTACTAAATTGAAGGAACGAGTGAATCATACACAACCCACTGCAATAGCTTCAGTAACCCGACGATGGGCGCGAGGCGATCTGACGATTGCCCATGTGTTAAACGGAATTAGTCTTGTGTTGGTCCAATGCTGATTAGAATTCTTATTCGTTTTTACAGTGGATAAAAAATCTTTTCCACAATCCAAACCCTATATTTCGTCTTTAGGTTTTGTATGCGGGAACACCAGTGTCCTGTGTCCTGTTATAATCAACCGCTATTTCACCACTCGCAAAGTCATCGCAATGGCGCTCAGCCAAAATGGGGTGTCGTTATTCGCTTTCTGTTTAGCCCCCATTACCCAAATAATAATGGACACCTATTCTTGGAGGGGCGGACTTTTAATCATCGGCGGTGTGCTGCTGAATGGGGCTGCCGCTAGCGCCGTCTACCGGCCGATATATTTGAAATCTGAAGAAGGAAGGGTGCAGAGTCTATCCTTTGATCCTGCGAAGCGTGTAGCAAAACTACCGCTGTTTTGGGCCGTTTTGGGAGCAATGTGTTTTGCAGAGAACGGTCTTCGCGGTTGGGTGATGTTTTTGGTTCCCTTCGCGAGGGAAAATCTCGGCGCTTCATCTATAGACGCATCACTCGTTGTATCTATCTACAGTGTAACTGGAATTTTCGGCAAATTATTTTTTGGTTTTATAGGCGACCGGTACAGGGACCATGCCGTTATCATTTCCATGGCAACCATGTTTTGCGCATGCGCGTCAGAATGCCTGTGCTGGTTCGTTCAAAGCTACGCTGCCTTAATCACGTTGGTGGTAGCAGGTTCGTTATCGTTTTCGGCGATTCATACTCTCTACCTCCCTATAACGGTATTTGTTGTGGGCGAACATGACCTCAAGTGGGCGCAAAGTTTCATCGGATTTGCAACATGTTTATTAGCCACCGGAGTTTTGCCCTTAACAGGTATTTCGCGCTTATTGTTTAAAACTTACATTTTCCTAAATCCCTCTCTTTCTTTTAACTACCATGTGGCTGAATGGTTAGCGCGGTTGATTCACATTGTCCGACCGGTTAGTCTAATAGTTTAGTGCGACCCTTTTCAACCGAAAGGTTGCAGGTCCGAAACTAGTCGCTAGCTGGTCGGTTGTGTCCTTGGGCAAGGCACTTAACGGACATTGCCTGAACCCAGCGGGGTTCTACTAATGGGTTCTACTAATTAAAGCAACGCGTTTATCATATTATACAACATACTACAATAGCCCCGATAACCGGCGGTGGGCGCGATTTAATCTGACGATTGCAAGTGTGATACTTGTTGTGTTTCTACGGTCGTGTGGCCGAATGGTTAACGCGACCGATACATATACCGACTTCCATACAAAAAACGGGGTTAGCGACGAGCCAGTTCTGGGTACGAAAGTCCGGTCAAAAAAATGGTGTGTTCCTATTTTACGGGATATCATGGATATCCTATCCTTCCTAGGTTAGCCTTATATAGTGTTTGCGAACTACCGCAGGGTTATTGGATCAAAACGAGCATATAGTTAATTTCATGTGATTCCTATGAATTCCATGGCTGAACTAAAAATGTTGAATTTTCTTAAATATATACTACATGCAATGTAGCTTTGGAAATCCAAAATGGCTTACGGATAATTCCACTATATACTCGCGTGTAATAACGCCCCTTGCGTCTTTCCGCCCCAGAAAATAAAACACACATACTCTTTATTTTATACTAAATGAATATTTTAAATTTACAAGAATATTATTTTCAGGACTTTTATTGGATGTAATCGGAGACATACGATACATGTTCATTGTTTCGGCTGCACTTGTTTTTATATCAATGTTACTACACATTCCTATTATTAGAAATAACAATCAGTTAAAGGATTAAGGTTAATTTCCGAAAATTTAAAACCAGAGAATATGTTAGTCATAAGGAACATTTTTATAAGTTTCCTGAAAACGTAAAGATTTTAATTTCACTTATAAAATAAAAAAATCTTAAATTTGAATAGAAACGATTTTTATATTTGTTAATTTTTTAAATGGCTGTACTTAAAAATTCTTATTTCCGGTACAATGCTTAATCAAACGATGGGTGCTTGCCTGTTAGATCATTTATCAGTGTTTATTTTTTCTTTAAAAGTGCAGTGATAAACGTTGCTTTTTCGGAGCACTACTAAAACTAGAAAATTACACAAGCCCTTTTTTAATCACCTACCTCCGAAAAATATCCATTTTACTAGGAATTTGTTGACTAGTTTTGTGTTTAATTTTAATATTTTTAACTTTTACAGTTAACCCCTTTTTCATATTATGTGTTGTTTTAGTCTGAATGTTTATAGTTTCCATTTCTGCTTACTTTTTATTAAATTGTGACGATTAAACAACCAGTTTCTTTGGTTTTATGTGTGCAATCATTCCCAAAGTATGTGGACGGGCAATCTCCAGATCACCTCGTGCCCACCGTCGGGTTACCGGAGTTATTGCAGTGTAACGGTATGACTCAAGGATGTTTCTTCAATTTGGTTAAACCCATTATTTCTCTAGCACCTTTTGCCCATTTTTTTAAGGTCCGCCCGCTGTGTTTATTTCGTGAAAACAGAATATAAACTAAATGACAGAAATATAGTAGTAATCTAGGATGAAACGTTCGCTCGCTTGTCAAATGTGTCTTAATGGAGCCACTTGGGTGAGGTGGCCCAAGAGAATTTTTGAGTTCTACTAAAACTGAAAGAATATCTCAATCATAAGAAACACAATGTTTTTTTTTCGGATAAGTTTGGCGGCCGCGTGACTCGCGTCCTCTATGCTTATTAAATTATATCCTTTTTTCAATGACGTGTTTTAACGACTGTTCGTTTTGCCGTCTTTTCCTGTTCCCGTGTGGCTATTTTATTCGTTAGCCATTTTTAAATACTGTGGCAAAAATGAATAAACTAAACTAAACAATGCAATAGTTCTGGTAATCTGAAGGTGGGAGCAACGTAATCTCACAATTTCCCGTTTGTTAACGCCCTTTGCATTCACATGGTAAACATGAATATGATATCCTATAAATGATCTGTTACATTAAAAAGCGGCGAGGCTACTCGGTTGTGTCCTTGTCAAGTTGAAGGAAAGGGTCTACCATACACAACACACTGCAATAACTCCGGTAACCCGACGGTGGGCGCGAGGTGATATTACGATTGCCCTTGGGTTAACCCCCTTGGTGTTCCCATTCACAGGGTTAAACATGAATATCCTCTCCAGGAATTAAATAGATAACTAGATTGTAAGCTGTTGCTGTATGGATGCGGATTTGTAACAAATGTTACCACATACCGAGATAACCAGTGCGTGTTTCCCTACCTATGCAAATTCAACAAAGGGCAACAGATTCGTATATATATAATATATTTGGATGAAGTAGAAAAAAATCACACAATTTAGATTTAAAAAATCAATGATGCAAATTCACGAAATACACAAAGTATTTAATAATGCAGCAATTTAAAAAAATACCAATTTTATATTAAACTTTAATACCAATTTCCATTTTTTTACATGTAAGTGACACCAAATAGGTATAGATATGCCACAATAGGTACAATGACATCACATGACAATGTAAGTTTACTAAATGTATGATGGGTATTGCACTAAATTTCGAAATACCCTTCTATTATATAGCCTAAGCATCAAATAAAGTTAAAGGGAAGACCAATATATCGGATATAGACTGGGCAATTTTTATATATGTAAGTGACACCAAATAGGTATAGTTCTCAATCATTAAATCGTATATAGACTGGGCAATCACCAGAATACCACATGCCCACAGTAGAGTTAAAGAACTAGTGTACATTTAATTTCCAAACATATCTCAGCATGGTATGAATTGGTTCAGGTAATCTAACAGGTTCAAAGTATGGTAAAGTGGCTTGATTATAGATACATAGAGATGCAATGCTTGTGAAAACATAACATTCTTAATTGAATTCCAAAACACACCGTCAGTTAAATCTGTAGGTAATTATAGTTTGACATTGTCTAAGTAAACAGTAAAGTAAAGACATTAAAACTAACCAAATAGGGTCGTATTTATATCATTGGGATAACATAAGGAGTTTAATGCCATTTTATGCTATCTATGTTATTACATTATAGCACATTATTTCAAAGAGAATACGAGATGTGAAATATGGCAAACTTATGTGTAAGTGCCTTCGATACAGTTTATATGAACAAGTGCTACTTATACTTTGGTTATATCCAGGTTAATTTGCGTACTAAGGTGTTTTTGACCTATTCGCGCTTATAAGCATGGTGAGTGGTGACAGGACATCAAAAACATATATGCTTAAAATACAAGGTGAATAATGATCACTTAGCGATTTAGTTATTAAAATAGTTGGTAGAATATTGGAATACCAATACCTTTGTATTTTGTGCATTATGCTTAGCTAATAGATATAGAAGAAATGCTACAGTAAGTAAGAGGTGTTAATTAATGTGTTGTCCTTAATAAGCTTTAAATTATGAAACAGAATGAGTTACCAGATATTAATGCGGTACCTCCTTAAGAAATAGTATGCAGCACAAGTTTCTTTTTGTCAAACTCAGAATAGCAAATGAGTAGCATAAATAAATACAGTTCAGCACTTCTACTCTATGTATCCATAATTTTGGCAGTTAACCATGTAATCTTTAGCTAATCATTTAGCTCTACTATATAACATTGAAAGTGGATTGTTTTTGAATTTGATGAACATTTAAGCATAGTATGGCAATGAATCATATTTTTGTGAGTTTTATGAATTATTCCAAGTTTTGCAGCATAAGAAGTTGTTGTATTACTTTGGTTTGACTGGTTTCACGAATTTCGCCGGCCAAGAACATTTCGTCGACTACAGTGTAGACTTTGTAGAAGTTGAAGACCAAATCTAGCTCGCAAACGTTGTGGAAGTATTCGTTAAGTACTTCAACAAAGTTGTGGATCGCTTCCAAGTACGCAAGGTTGTTGTCAGTGACGTCAACGCAGATACAGAAATAAAGACCGGCGTAGCGGCGATAGACGATTTTAAAGTTACGAAACTCGACGAAATTCGTGTGCTTGGCGTCACGCACCGTAACAACAGCGTGGACTTCCTCAATCAGCTTTTGTTTCTCATCATCATCAAACTGCATATACCTGTGGTGGGATAATTGATGTTACCAACAACTTTGACCTGAGGTAGACATGCCACATATGGTTATAGACGCTGATTCTTGGGGTGTGAGGGGATGCATGTAAACCTAGTTTGAAATGGTATCTCTAATTACTACAGGATCGCTTGGAGCACTTGGAGAGTTAGAGCTAGAGTTAGGGTTTTAAGTGCCCGATTCAAGATCCAAATGCTCCAAGCAATCTTGTAGTAATGAGAGTCACCCAGTTTAAAATTTTTGTAGAAAACTGACTATACTGGTCATCCCTATTTTTGAACCATTAGGGGGCCTTATGAACCTTTTTTAATTGGTAGCAGGACTAATAGATAGTAACTTGCTAAGCTTATCAGATAAATTTCTCTTGAAGGTACCGGTAGTATTGGTATTAAATAAAAAAAAATTGAGCTAATTAGCCATAAAACATCTTTGCCACATTTTCATAATTTAAATTGCACAATTTATTGTTTGTAATGGATTTGTCAAATAAAAACTTAGAACACCAGTTGTATATTACACCACCACAAATCCAACTTTCTAGGACAACACTAAAAGGAGGAAAAGAAACTGCTTACTTAAACTATGGAACCTATTTTTTACCCTGCCCTGAATACTAATCTTAACCCCACAACTAACCCTTACACCAATCCCAACTTTAAAACTAACTCTATTGCTCTAATTGGGTATCACTAATCTGTGGAAGAGTGGCGAAGGGGAATTTTCGTCATTACACAAGCGGGACGGGGCGGGGTATATCATGAATTGTCCGGCCTGTTGGTCTAACGGTTAAGTTCATCGCCTTTCAATCGAAAGGTTGAAGGTCGCTAGCTAGTCGGTTGTGTCCTTGGCCAAGGCACTTTACGAACGTTACCTGAACCCAGTGGATTAATGGGTTCTACCAAATTGAAGGAACGTGTCTATCATATACAACACACTGCAATAGCTCCGGTAATCCAACGATGGGCGCGAGGTGATCTGACGATTGCCTGTGTGTTAACCCCATTGGTTTTCCCATTCATGGGGATAAAGATGATTATCCTATCCTATAAAGGGAATGGGTTATATCATGAAATACCTTACTCTCTTCCCACTCATGTAAGTGACAAAATGACGTTTTCCCGCTCATGATATGCCCCATTCCTCTCGTGTTATAACCCGTCTCGATTAAGTTCATTTTATTTTAAGTGTGCAGTTTCCACCCTTCCCTTCTTTTAGTTATTCCCTTAGCATAAATATACATATAAAATACAATTATGTAACACATTCACTACAAATTCTACAGTATGAATGCTTGTAGTCTATGACTAAAAATTCAAAAATTAATCACTCTAAAAAAATTCCTAAATCAAACTTACCACTTTGCTAGTCTTGTCTTGCCTGCTCTGTTTTGAATTAAGATAAAACGAATCATGTTTATACAACTGTTTAATTTAGTAGCAAGTCAACTGTGTAGCAAAAGAGGTTTTATATTTAGGTCAAAATAAAAAAATACAATTTTGGTAAAGTATAAGTCATCAATAAAGAGCAAGCAAAATACACACAACTTAAATTTGACTGTAATTTTTATTTCCTCATAGTTTATTTACAGTTTTTGCATTGAATTTTTTAAACAATGCCTAACAAGTAGGAAACCCTCAAACATGACCTAAATTCAGGCAATTAATTGATTTTAATTTTTCCGACCAACCCTGTGTAATAAGAACGTAAGCACTTTAACCAGAGTTAAGCAGGTAGGTTTTTAAACTCTGTAGAAGTTGTTTGGTATTAAGTTTGATATACTCGAAAATAACTTTTAAAGAACTATACACAATTACAGAATATGTTAGGTATCAGCCTCCTTTCAATGAAGACAATTTTTTTCCTTTTTGGCTTCAAAGGGTGCTATACAGTTTAAAAAGAAAGTATTGGTTTCCAAAAAATTATTGTCGTCATTGAAAGGAGGCTGATACCGCACAGATTCTATGTCGCCGTCAAAAAATGTCTCTTCGAGTAGACCAAACTGGATACAACAGAGCTTCTACCTTGAAACTCCCAAAAATTTCACCGAGAAGTTTTACTGTGATGTAATATAATTGCCTCTGGCAGATTATCGATAACCCACCCACTTCTTTTAAAACTACTTTCTAATAACGTTTTTAACAATAGACATGAATTTATACAGTGGACAAACAAACATACTTATGGCTGTAGTATTTGGATATAGAGAATAATTGGTAGAGCTGTAATGCTAATTTTTTTACTGAGCTAAGTTTCGAACCCATGATGGGCTCGTAACTTGGACCGTTTTTGTGTAGGAGTCGTTATATGTATCGGTCGCACTAACCATTTGGCCACGCGACCGTGCAGTAATGCGAAATTTATCCGACCCACATAAAAACTAAATAATCAAATCAGTCAACCATTTTAGTTTTAAGGTGACAACACTTTTGGGGAATTACCGTAAGAAATATTTTATTTTCCAAGGATTCTGTGGCTGCAAGAGAATGACAGAATTGCGCCCGGTACCCGAAGATTGGTTCTGGTATTCTAAAATAAGCGAAGTCATCGAAGGGACTCGGCTTATTGCTATGAAAATGCCGATTAATGAAAATATGACAGAGCCAATTTCCAGTTCCGAACGGTTTACGTGTAACGACGTTCTGAAAGAAGTGAAAGACCGGAATTACGAAGTCGGGCTGGTTATTGATCTGTCATCTAGTTCTTATAAATACTACACACCAGAGAGTTTCACGGACAGGGGGATAAAACACCTAAGAATTCCAGTCAGGGGACAAGTGACACCACGCAATGAAGTTGTAACCGAATTTATAAAAACAGTTAAAACTTTTGAATCTGAAAACGCTTCAAATAACTCTTTAATAGCAGTGCACTGTAAACATGGTTTAAATAGAAGCGGTTATTTAATTTGTGCATATTTAATACTCGAGAAGTTGCTAAACCCTTGGAAAGCAATCGAATTGTTTAATTCCCGTCGTGGACACACAATGGAAAGGGAAAATTATATCAATAGTTTACTTGCTTTGGGTCATAATCATATATGATTTAATGTTTACTGTGCATTCTAATGTACTGTAGAGTTTCAGCACAATTTGTTGACCACAAATAAGCTACTGACCCTTTTAAAACTGGGTTGGCACCAAAGACACCAGGCAATCAATTAATTAACAAAGCGCAGAAAATAGTGTAATTTTTTATAAACATTTATTTTTTCATATTTGTAATTTTTTATGTGGGTTTAATAGCCCACATCAAATTATACTAAAATTTAATCATTTATTGCTTGTTTAGACTTGATCTAACGACTGTCGTTTTGCCGTTTTTTTCCAATTTCCAAATTTTTATTAACGGTCCTGCTTTGTGTAGATTTTGGAGTTATGGTCCTTCTATGGCCTACATTCCTGGCGCTACTGTGGAGACCTAACATGCTATTGTTTTGTAATGTGTTTAGATTAAATATAGCCTCACAAAATCAATAAGTTTTGTCTCTTCTATTCATCAATCTTATTTGTTGTTTTATGTTTATTAAAAAAAGTATTTTGCTTCTTAACTCATTTATTGACTAAGCGCTTGTAAATATTATTTTTTCTTTTTATTTTAAATTCAGAACTTCACTTAACTACTTGTTTTTTTACTTAACCCTTTTTGTTTAACCATATTTAAATTATGATTTACCTTATGCTTGTAATTTAAATAAACTAAAACTATTTTTCCTGTGGTAGCAAATTATATGTACATAACTAGTTTCACACTTGTGTCTGTTGTTATCTGACATTCTCATTTCTTTTTTCATCTTCAAAAGTGTTAATTGTGCAACGCCAGTTTGGTCAAAGATGTTACTGATGGTAGAACAGTTTAATGTTCTTTTTAAAGTTCCAAATAAATGTTTATCTCTTTTCCTTGAATTGCGAGTCCTTTTCAATGTGTATATATAGGTACTTAAAAGTTCAATAATGAATTGAATTAGGTACAATTTTATTCTTATTTGTAACCCAGTTCATTTTTTTATTCCTTATGTTCTTATGTATAATTATTTAATATATTACTATTGTGTGATTGGCATATACCTATACTTGATAGTTTAACCTTCATTTTTATGCGATATATTATTCAGTTAAATGTATTTATCTAGACTACTGTACTTATATTTGTTAAAATATATGTGTGTAGGGCATGATATATATTACATTAAAAATTTAACAATTTTTACAATGTGTAGTTTGTTCTTTTACATTCCTCATTATTTTTTTCCTTATATACAAAAATACGTTTATCTTAGTTGATACTTAGATTAATTTCGTTATTAATTTTTAGAATCATGCCGAAAGTACCAGATAGGTGGTTAGATTATAAGAGCATGGGGCAAATTATTGATGGCACCCAAATCTTAGCAATGAAAGTGCCCTTGAGCACCAGAATAAATGAAAATCTTCCTGAAGAGCAGAGATTCAACTTCAAAGATATGATGGATACAGCCGAAAAGGGTGGATTTAAAATTGGAAAGGTTGTCGATCTTACTTACTCTAAAAAGTACTACAACCCGGCGTGTTTTAAGGATAACGGAATCAAATATCACAAGATTTTCGTTCCTGGACAAATTATTCCACCTGATAATGTAGTATCGGAATTTACGTCTGTTATGAAGGAATTTGAAGATGATTTTGAGGGTGAAATTGTAGCAGTGCATTGCACCCACGGTTTAAACAGAACTGGGTATTTAGTGTGCAGGTATTTAGTTGAAGAAAAGAACTTTAAAGCAAATGATGCAATCGACAGGTTCAATTCTGCAAGGGGGCACAAAATCGAAAGGCAAAATTATTTAGATCATTTGCACACATTGGAAAGT
>CH002915.1:313341-323626 GCA_000149265.1 Ciona savignyi | reverse complement strand
TGGAAAGTGGAGTAAAAACGTCCAAGCCCAGTGGTGAAAAAAATACGCAAAGACCAGTGAAATCAAAACCCAGTGAAGACTATACATATTTTTCACGGCATCAAAATGATTATTCTTCATACAACCAGCACCATTGGGAAGACGATCAATCACACTGGCCGCAAAACTTCAATCGGTACAATAACCACAATCACTCTCAAGGTCACTGGAATAACTGGAGACACCGACCTTACAAACCCCTATCAGCATGGCAACTATTCGTGGCCACAACCTCCCACGAAATTATTACAACTCCCCCAAGAAGTAAGCATTACCCTCGAAGACATAACTGGAAAGATGATTCTAACTATAAATGATTTCCATTATTTATATTTAGAGTAATACAGCAGTATTGTTGCTGCTTTAATAGGATTTTAATACTTTGATTTGTGCAAATAGTGTTTTTAACTTAATACATTTTTTTATTTCTCTGTGCAAGAATTTAAAACTTGCATATGAGCAATAATGTTAAATTTTATAACCGCATTATTTTGTTCTTAACTAAAAGTCTTTGTGTTATCGGCTAACTGGGCAATTGTTTCTCTTTGTAAAAAAAAAGACACAGCATGTAACATTAATTCAAGCCTTTTTAAAATCAGCAAAGCAAAGATAACTTATGCATTTGGAACAGCAAATTCTCCCTGATTATCCCATTAACTTTATTTAACTTGGTGTATACGCCTCTTGCGTTTTTCCATTCACAGGAATAAACATGAATATCCTATCTTATTAAGTTTAAACATCCAGAAGGCTGTGTTCTATATCTAAAAGTACAGTGTTAAATGATGTATTATGCAATCGTCTGCATAAGTGACATGTCACCCCTGTAACTCTGAAAATCAACGCCAATGATAAGATGTTAATCGACACATTGGTTTGTAATATTTGTGTCAAACACTCATGAAAGGGATGTCTTGTCATCAACACCATGTACTTGTTTAGTAATTAGGATCAAATAGAATATGATATTCATATTTATCCCTGTGAATGGGAAAACCAAGGTCAACACACGGGCAATCGTCAGAACATCGCCTGGTCACAGAAGCTATTGAAGTGTGTTGTGTATGATAGACACGTTCCTTTAATTTGGTAAAACCCACTAATCCGCTGGGTTCAGTCAATGTCCATTAAGTGCCTTGCCCAAGGACAAAACCGACTAGTTAGCGACCAGTTTTGAATCTAGAATCTTCCGGTTAAAAGGCGTCGAACTAAACTACCAGGCTAACTGGTTAGAGTATTTATAACTTTCAGGAAAGTTACCCGACATGGTATGTAAGTAACAGGGTCACAGTAGGTGGCTACAGAGAAATTCCTTCAGTTTTGCAGTCAGATTTTCAGTGTTTTGTTTTAACCAGCAAGACTTCGATAAAGGTTGTGTGTTGTAGTCACTCATATCAAGGGACTATTTAAAGTGATACATTCTATATATTGTTTTTGCTCTATGAGATCATTTTAAATTTATTCAAACCTGCCCATAGTCTGAATCATACAAGACATCAATAGCCACGATAACCCAACGGTTGGTGCGAGGTAAACTGACGATTGCTTGTGTGTTAACAGCCCTTGCTTTTTCCCATTCATGGGGTAAACAAATATCCTTTCCTATTCTACTTATTATTAATTGTTAGATATCGGTGGTCTGGTTTATTCCTGGAGGAGCAATGTTGAAATTAAATGGGTGCTCGGTCAGGATTCTGCAAAGCTATAGCCAGGTTATTGGAAAATTTAGCTTTAAGCTCTTATCAACTAAGGGGAAAGGGGTGGAATGACACATAAATAACTGCAAGTTTTGCTTTGTTCTAAAACAGAACAATCTTTTAATTTCACATTTTTTGTTCCAGCTATACACTCAATATTGCAGCTAAATCAAGAATATATTCACAACACGATTAAACGGACATGATTTACGACACCAAATTAACCAAGGGACAACAGTTCAGAGAAATGTTTATAATCTTTAAAAATAGGGTACATCACTGAAAAATCGTGAACGTTCATGTTAAAACAGTACCATAACAGTAAAGTCTGTTTTAAACCAGTTGTTAAACAATTATTTATAAGATACATTTAACATTGAATGTTTACTAGTCGTTAAACCAACGGCACTACAGACTTTATGATTAATTATTAGATTTAAATGATATCCATATGAAGACATGTAATAAATAAGGACAAAAACTACGAATAATAAACTTAGCACTCTCTTTTCAAGTTGAACTAATTCTAAACTTTTTCGATAATAGTTTTACAATTTTTATGAAGTATAGGTACTGGTACACATTTGTAGCATTAATATTACACTATGAATTCCTAACAGTAAATGAATAATCATATTAATTGAGTCGTAATATATCTTTTCATCAAGTAAAAACCCTGCTACATTAGGCTGATGACGTAAATACTCAAATTGGAAAATACAAAAAAATGAGTTTTTAGGTTTGTTTATAGTTTATGTGCAGTTCAGGTTTGACGTCACACACTAGCTCCAAAATCCGCTGAATCACATTGTCCTTGTTCTCAGCAGCTTGCTGAGTCAGCAGTTTGATAACCTCCTCTTGGTGTTGATCCATACGAGTCTTGACGTCGTCTCGAGAGCCAAGAATCTGAAAAACAGAGAGGAATTGTTATGCCAGAAATAGCTAATTTAATTGGTCCTTCTGCTATGCTTTTGGCTATAGTAAGGATGACCTTATCCAAATCAGTTTTGTTTATTTAATATTCCGAACCTATTAAAAGTATCTAAGTTCAAAGAAAAATCATGCCCATTGTCAGGTTACCGGAGCTATTAAGGTGTGTTGTGTTTGATAGACACATTACTTCAATTTGGTAGACGTAGAACCCATTAAACCTCTGGGTCCAGGCAATGTTAGCGACCAGTTTCGAACCTGCAAACGTCCGGTTAAAAGGTGTCGCACTAAACCACCAGACTAACCAGTTGGTCCTTCTGCTGTGCATTTGGCTATATAACCAAAATATGGATGACCTTATCCGAATCAGTTTTGTTTCTATAATTATTCCATAAATTTTTCTGAACCTTTTTAAAAGTAACTTGGTTTAAACAAAAATACATTTTTTGTATTAATTTGATAAAGAAACTTGATAGAATAGGTCATAGGATATATTCATGTTAATCCCGTGAATGGAAAAACCAAGGGGGTTAACACATGGGCAATCGCTACTGGAACTATTGCAGTGTGTTGTGTATGATTTACATGTTCCTTTAATTTGGTAAAACCCAGTAATCCTTTAGGAAATTAAGTTTAGGAAATTTCCGTTAAATGCCTTGCCCAAGGACACAACCGGCTAGCTAGTGACCAGTTCAAAGCCTGTAACCTTTCGGTTGAAAGGCTTCTTACTAAACCGCCAGACTAACCAGTTGGACTATTTGTTTCAAACTAAGGCATTTAAAAAATGTTGCCGGAATAAGTTATTGATCTGAACAAAAACTGTAATTCCGTGTCTCAAAGACTTCACATCATATACCCTATTAAATACCACAATAAGTTAGTAAAATGGACAGTGGATGTGAGTTATCAGATAAAATATAAATAATTTATGTGTATAAATTAAATATGTATAAATCAATTTTTAATTTACATGGAAATATCTCTTTCAGCTAGGATAAAAATAATACAACTAAGCAAGATTGGATTATCACAAAATTACATATAAAAGGTACCGGTATATTATCTACTTACAATAAATGGATATAAAAAAGCATATAGAAATGTACAAATATAAAAATCATGATAGACATAAGAAATGTTATAAATAACCATTTGTTCTCTTTCTTTGAAACTCTGCTCAACTTGGTTTTTGTAAATATCGATTTCAGCTTTCGCTTCTTCTTTAGCTGCCTTCAGTCGTTTTGCTTTGCCTGATAAAGATTTTATGATGAGGAATTTAGTAACCATAGGAAATTTATATCTCACTAAGACTACTACAAGATAATTATTTATCAGATTACGATGTACTAACACTTAAAATACAAGAGCTATTGCAATGTGTTAACATGTATTATTTAAGCCAAATTCTTTGGTGGGTTAGTAGGGCAATGCTAAATGAGGGGAAAGCGGGAAGGAGGGAAACTGTTCTCCAAAACTGTGGAAATTGATTTTATAACTTTTCCCTAAATACTTATCTTAACCCCAGAATTAACCCTAACTCTAACCCCATATTTAAAAATAACTCTAATGCCCTAATATTCATGTAGTGTACAGTTTTTCGCATTCCCGCTTTCCCTCCTTTTAGTTTTCCCCGGTTAGTACGTCACATTTCAACACTTCTTTACAGGATCTTTAACTAATTTAAGGATTTCCCCTTTGACAATACTTCCATGTTTTCCCATTCACAGAGATAAAACATAGATATCCAAAAAATATACAAATTAAACAGTGGGCTCTTCTTTATATGTCAACCCTTAATACAAAAAGAAAAATGAACCTGTAGTAAATCCGTGGTTGTGTCATTATTCAATATGTACCGCATGTTGTGATTATCAGTTATTACTGGTATGTTTATTTACTACCAACTCCCCCTTTATATGGTTGTAATGACCCTAGCTTAAACATTCCCAGGACTTTTTTTCCCACTTACTCCTGATCTCTCTTTGTTTTTCGAGCATGAATTAATGACAGGAGTTTAGAACCATGGCTCCTGCAGTAAACAGCTCAGAAAAGCCGAGTACAATGTTTATTAAGTCCTGCCCGTAAATATTAAATTAAACATCATATGCGTGTTTTATTGTATCTACATTTAATCAAGAATAATAGAACCTTCCGGGACAGAGTTTTGGATCACGAGTGTCACAAATGAATGCAGGTAGCAGCAGAAAAACCAAATAATTTATGAAAAAGACTACAAACATTTTCTTAAATAGTAACATGAAAACCAAAAACCCTTACATTTTCTGGCTTCTGATACTTTTTCTGACGCCTTTTTCTCGGCGACCAAAAGTTGTTGAATTCCAGGAGTTTGACTAGCCATTTAATTTAATGAAAGTTAATTATCCTATTTAAAGTCTACTGCGTAAAGCAATTAGGTAGCAGGATGCTCAATATAAGTATAAAATAGTAGGCTTAAATAGGCATAATCTGAGTCTAACTCTAATCTATGACAGAGAACATTTCATAATGTGCAATGTACATAGTTAACTAATTGACCAGTTAAGTGTGCAGGTTTTTTAAATAACAAAGTTTAACTTATCATCACAATTGAAAATTATCTCAGCTTAATTTCGTACACTTGCACAATATCGTCCCCAGTCATATGATGCATTTATTTTGTTTCTATGATAGGAAATGACACAAAGATCATAATGGTGCAGAAATGAAAGGGGACCGTGATTTGACGATAAGATAGGAGGAGGATAGGATATTCATGTTTATCCTCGTGAATGGGAAAACCTAGGGGGTTATCACGCGGGCAATCGTCAGATCACCTCGCGCCCATCGTCGGGTTACCGGAGCTATTGCAGTGTGTTGTATATGATAGACACGTTCCTTCAATTTGGTAGAACCCATTAATCCGCTGGGTTCAGGCAATGTCCGTAAAGTGCCTTGCCCAAGGACACAACCGATTAGCTAGCGACCAGTTTCGCACCTGCAACCTTTTGATTGAAAGGCGGCGCACTTAACCGCTAGACCACCAGGCAGTACAAATAAAGGAAAACCCCGACAAAAACCTTCCAGGCGACACAAGTCTTTACATGGTGCTAATATTTAAACAGCTATTTATATACCATTAAACTGCTATTTATGTAAAACCAGCTCAAATCAATGCCAAATTTAAAGACAACGAAATGTATATAATGGAGGTGTAAACATCACCACTTTTATCTTTCATTTGTTGTTGAGGTTTGTTATTACTGGAGCGTAAGACTATTTAAATACAGCAAGATACGTTTAAAAATCCGAATTAAATCGATGATACGCATTGTATGTATTTTATGCGGTTTCTTTTACCTTCGTAAGTCGGCTATACTTGTTTGTTTTTTTTGGTATAAGTTATGCGATTTTAATATTTGCATGAAATAATTCTGCTTATTGTGGCAGTTGGATAACACACGTGTGGCAGGTGGATAATACGTGCTTTAAGTTTGTGGTGTTTCCTTATTTAATGTTAGGATACCATATGTTATCCCCGTGAATTGGAAAATCAGAGGATTAACATACAGGCTCCGACCAATCACCTCGCGCCTATCGTCGGGTTACCGGAGCTATTGTAGTGTTGTGTACGACTCACACGTTCCTGAAGTTCAGCAAAACCTATTATTAAGCTGAGTTCAGAAAATATTCGTTAAGTGCATTGCCCATTGCACAATGGAAACAAAATCGATGGAATCCAATAAGCAACATGATTTTGTATACGATCTATTACCCGAGCACTTTAAACTATTCCTTGAAAGCGGTAACCTTGTGAACCTGGCAAGCCAAATGTTTCCAATATCTGCAATACGGTGGGTCTGTAGTAGGTTGTACAGCAAATACACATTTTATTGAGCATTATCCGAGTATTTAGCTCGGTGTTTTGATGCGTCGCCTTTCAGACGAAAAGTTCCAGATTTAAAACTGGTCACTAGCTAGTCGGTTGTGTTCTTATGCATCACACTAAGCGGATATTACCTCATCCTATTGTTCAAAAGAGAACGTTTCAGTCATACACAACACACTACAATAGCTTCGGTAATCCGATGGTGGGAGAAAGGTAATCTGACGATTGCTCGTTTGAAAACGCCACCTAGTTTAATCTGCGATGATACATTCAGAGATAATTTAACGTTTACCCAATCAAGAGGGTTTAAATGATAATAATTATATCCCATTAAATGCAGGTGCGACGGTCATATTGAATGTAGAAATATGGAAGACGAATCTAGTCCACATGCAAATTGCACCAAGAGACCAACAGTTTGTGATAACATACCTTTGATTACGGTATACATTTTTAAATGTCCAGTCGATTTTCTAGTTTTAATTTATGTTGTTGCAAGACAACTTGACTTTTAACATGGTGTCATGGTTTAATTCAGCAAATAGAAGCATACAATTTCACCATAGTACGATTGAATGGCTCAGTGGGTTAGTTCGTCGACTTTCAGCCGATTGGTTGCCTATTGTTACCAGATAGGTTACGAGATAGTCTGCTGTGTTCTTGGATAAGGAACTTGGTGGAATTTTCCTGATCAAATTATTTTCATGTCGTTAATCAAAGTTAAAGAGACGTCTGGATCATACACCAAATATTTTCATAGCTCCTAAAACACGAAACGATTATTTTATCTCATTTACCCAGGAATAAACATGATTAGCTTATCCTATCCTAATTACCAAACTAAACAAAACAGGAGACAATTCCAGCTGGTTTTGTTGGGACGTCACAGGAAGTTATAGGTCCCTATTCACAGTTAGGCTATAGGCTACCTACATCAATTGTCCCTTTTCTTTTCTGGAAGTAACCTTAATAACGTTTGACAAATCAAATCTGATGATTAGAGCGACTAAAGTTAAATTGGGGCATATGTCCGTTTTGATGTAGACAGGCGGTTGACTCCATACGTGTAAAAAATTAAGTGACATGATTTGAAATTGTATTCCCATTTTGGTATTTGTCTGAAGCTATTTGGAATGAATTGCAGCAATTGATACCAAATATTGTTCCAACGATGTAAAGTATAGATAGAATACACATGTTCAAAGGTGTTCAACAATACAACATTAAACGGTACAGGTGCCTTTTAATTTGGAATAACGCAGAACTTGATTAAATGTTAAACAGTTTTTAGCTTAAATGTTTTTACAGGGAAAAAGGACCAGGTAAGCATCAAGAAGTCAAAAGTATGTGACGCAAAATACCCACCAGACTGTCTTGACGGTTCGGACGAATCAAACTGTAGCGCTGAGAGTCATTTCTACTGTGATGGCGGTTCTCTTCTATTTGCAGGCTTGCAAACAAACGAAACTTTTTATGAAACCACCAATTTGAACACTTGGATGTATCTGGAGAAATATTTGAACCGAAATTTCCCCGACTATGCCCCTAAGAAATTGGGGTACTTTGGTTACTACAGTGCCAGTGCCGTTTGCCTTCCAAGGTATTTTAAATTAAACACAGATGTCACCAGTCTTAATCCGATGTCCCCGATGGTGGTTTCCTTTAATTTTATTGCCCTGGTGTATATTTGTGCGGCGTACATCGCGATTTACAAGCGTTCGTCTGTAAGCTGTAAAATCGAGGAACAGAGACAAAACGAGCATCGACAAAATCTCACCAGAAAGACGCAGCGAAAAATTTCCATTCTTATTCTAACGGAGCTAGCGTGTTGGTTGCGGCGATCGCCTATGTAAACCATCTTAATTATCAACATCGGCGATCAGATTGACGTCATCCACTCGGAAACTGCAGAATCACAATGAGAACAGTATGACGCAAGTTGACCGGAGATCGTTATGACGTATTCGTCACGAGACGCCTGAGGCCTGTTCATGTGCGACGAAGTGTTACGGGCGTTGTCCGAATTCTTGGCCTGACTGGACTTAAGGGGAGAGAGAATCGAGGCTTGGACGGTCTGGTGGCTGACCAGGGCAGGACCGAGGTGACTGCCACCTGGCGCGTTAAGCGCTAGGTTATTGAGACTGTGTGGTATAGTTGACAGAAGAGGAACAAGACAAAAGTCGCATCTGCCGGTTTAAACAAAGAACGAGTTGACAAGCCGCAAAGGAAAACGAACTGTCCATTAAACGAATCGCGCAGTTATTCCGACGCGATTCGGTCGCTGCGAAGTGATTCCCCAGTAAAGTGCATTGATTTATTCGTGTGTTTCAATTGACAACGTTTGACAATAAACTAACCAACTTTCAACCAGCGTGGACTCGATCTTTGGAAGTCGGATATCGGAGTCAGCATATATTCGAGCCACACGCAGCAGCACAGAGCGTCCATCCACAACGCCAAGCTGCGCACACAGAGGGTAAATCTCCCCTCGCAAACGTCAAACGTTGCATTGGTTACCAGTGTGTCTAACGACGTTTATAAGTCTAGGAACAAGTGGGTTGCCCGATATAGTTTACGCTATATCTGCAATCATTCTTCTACCAATAAACAGTTCATTAAATCCCCTGATTTACACCGACGCCTTGACCAAACTCTACAGTACAGCACGTGATCTTATGTTGTGGTTTCGATCCCAGTGGGCCAAACTTAAAATTGGCAGAAACACCACAACTCCTGCATAAGACTTATGTTTGACGCTATGGTGATAAGTATAAGTTGTTAAAAACATCACTATTCTAAAGTACAAATTGGCAGGAATATTACTACTCCAGGTTGAAACATTCGTTTAATTGGACGTATGTTAATTAAGTGATATACAAACCTGGGAGAAACTTTAAATCTCTTGTAAAAAATGTTAAACCTTTTTTTTGTCAGTACAACATGCCT
This sequence comes from Ciona savignyi, assembly GCA_000149265.1. Classification (NCBI taxonomy): domain Eukaryota; kingdom Metazoa; phylum Chordata; class Ascidiacea; order Phlebobranchia; family Cionidae; genus Ciona; species Ciona savignyi. The sequence continues at coordinate 314,149 of CH002915.1, read as the reverse complement.
GTCCAGCATTAAGGACAGAACGGACAAGTACAATTCGGTCCCGCAGGGTGAAATGCTGCATCCTTTGTTGTACATTACTGTGCGTTAATGTATATACATATACTGTTGTTTGTTGAAATTTTGATGTAAGTATAAATTTAAAAATAAACGTAAAAAAACTAATAAAAACGGGATATATATCGAAAGACTCTAAAACAGTAGTTCTTAACCGGGGGGGGGGGTACGCCTCCCCAGGGGGCGTACATAAGTTTTTAGGGGGCGCGGGCCTTAATTAATTTACAACATATATATTTTAATAATTTAATAGAATCCGAGCTTTGCGAAAAAACTAAACTTTTGCTGCACATGTTTTCTTTTCTGGAGGTTGAAGGAGACTTGCGGCGTGCACTCTCTGGGATTAAATTTTGATCTGATTTTCATAGAACTATTAGGTAATAAGTGTAAAAAAAACAAAATAAACTTTGATTATTTAGGTTTGCAAGAGTTTTTAGATATATTTTAAATTCGTAATTTGGTATTCCCGTCTATAATTTTAAATTTGCTTCTCGCGGGGTGGCGCTACTAGTCTATTTCGTTTAAGTCGAAATTTCGAAAATTGATATAAAATGTCTTGCTAATGTTGGTTGGGCACAGCTTAACTTCCCAAGTATTTGAAAGTAAATCTATTACTCAGTGAACTCTACGTCTTATAATATAACAAAAGTTGGAAGTTGATGTAATAAGGATCTTTCGTAATAATTGATTTACATCTATTATACGGTACATTACCATAACACAAGACACAAATACGTGAGGTAAAACTGTAGCC
>CH002915.1:269249-308019 GCA_000149265.1 Ciona savignyi | reverse complement strand
AAAAAAGTTTTGCTTTTAGAGAACTTGCAGGTTCGTTTTATGTAAATGTCGGAGGTATCTTATATATTTCGAATATGGGTAACCGGGCAAAAATATCAGTAATAAATCTTGTTTTACAACTGAATTAGTAGTCATCATTTTAACTAGTAATTTAGATATAAACGAAAATATAGCCATGGTGTTCCTTTCAAGTTTAATTAATTGAAATTGATTAACTGGGACCCACTGATAAATTCACGACAAACAAAGGCAACATTTACTCACATTTTAAAGACAGCAAATAAAAACTAGTATTAAATATATTTTAGAGTAGAAAAGTATTTTATTAGACTTTCCAAACTCTTTTTAATACCTCACAGGATTATTTTCGACTTGTACGACTTTTAATTTTTTTAATAGATCTGTTTGAGTAAAATGTGAGGTATACTGTAGTGTATATGAATCGATCGCATTATTTAAATGATAAGGACAAAATATACTTTTCTACCTGAACACTCAAATACGCAATTGTTGTTATACTTGTTTCGCTGTTTTGCAAAAGTATAGATTAATCTTATCTTTTGTAACTTGTGTCAAGCAATCAAGTTTAAAACATTTGATTTAGTAATTCGTATGAACTGGTCGATTCTTCCAAATCAATTTAACTTATTCTTTCAACTTATTTAAATAGAGCTTTCCTATTTCTCAAAAAAAAGAACAATTTAGAATATTACGTTGTTGAACTGATGAGCCGGTTCTTTAATACGTGTGAATAAAAATGAATTTTTTTTTTTTTAATATTAAACTTAGTAATGTCGTATATGTACAATGCATGACCAGAAATACACTCATAGAAATATTTTTGCCACTAATATTTACACGAAATTGGATTATTTGTACGGTCGTGTGGCCGAATGGTTAACGCGACCGATACATATACAGACTCTTATACCGACTCTTATGAATTATACCGACTCTTATGAATTATTTCAGGACCTGGTCAAAGAGTTTAAATCAGAGTTAATGATTCGACTGTCCTTTGACTTCAAACAACTATTGCAAGCATTACTCATGTCCCCCGTCGAGTTTGACACGCACTGTTTAAAGGCATCAGTCAAAGGACTGGGAACCGATGAAAAGGTTGATATTTTTTATTAATGATATTATTTTTTCTACCGAATATCTTGGTAAGTTGGTACGTCGCTTTTAAAGATGGCAAAACCGAAAGTTGTAACTGTTTGGTGGGTGGGCTTTGCACTTAACACATTAGCTAATGATGCACGGTCGTGTGGCCAAATGGTAAACGCGACCGATACATATACCGACTTCTATACAAAAAACGGTTCTGGTGACGAGCCCAAAATGGATTCGAAACTTGACTTGGTTAAAAAATATAGCTAAATTTAATTATCATTTTAATTATTTTAGTCAAATTTATGGTCACTTTCCGCTGTACTTAACTTTAGATTAGCTCAAGTATGCTCTGGTATAGGCATACGTTGATCATACGAACACACGCGTCATGTTAACACTATTTTCCCACACTTGATGATTAATATGATCACATAGCCAGTTTATTATAATGAAAAGAAAAATATTCCAGTACAGATTTAAAGAAAGTCTCAATATGTTTAACAAGTTATACTGTTCATAATTCATTAATGGAATTAAAGTCAATCATAAATAAAACAAATCAGAAAGTCACGGCTAGCCAAAACGTAATCATGATTCGAATTTAAATGAATTATAAATAAATAATATTCAAGGGTTGACAAGCTGTAATGACTTCTTACAAATGCATACGCCGGTTATAATCCTAGTATTATCTATTAAATTGATTTTACGTCAGAACAATATACCATCGAAAAACCTAAAGCATAAACGACGACTTGATTTGACATGTAGTTCAATAAAATTAAACTTGCAACAATTCTCTGAAACCGAAGATGTATCGGCCGTGACTGTATTTGATTAAGAATATTTAAATGCAGCAGTGTCGAAGCAATAAGCATACACAAAAGTTGTATGTACGAATCAGGTCGCTAGCTAGTTGGTTGTGTCCTTAGGCAAGGCACTCAACGGACATTGTCCGAAACCAGCGTATTAATGGGTTCTACTAAATTGAAGGAACGTGTGATTCATACACAACGCACTGCAATGGCTCCGGTAACCCAACGGTTGGAGAGGTGATTTGACGATTGCCCGTGTGTAAACCCCCTTGGTTTTCCCATTGACGGGGATAAACATGAATGTCCTATTCTATCTTTCAAATTGAAGGAACGTGTGATTCATACATAACGCACTGCAATTGCTCCGGTAACCCGACGGTGGGCCCTAGGTGATCCCATTCACGGGGATAAACATAAATATACTATCTTATATTGTATCCACACTGACTTATCAAAAAGCAAGCCTTGTACGCGCATCGTTTCGGCTAAGGTAATTACCGCACAAAATTAATAAAGATTTATTAAGGATACTCAAACTAACACGGCCCAATTACATACATAATTATCTGATATTGAACGTTGAGATGATTATGTCTAATTATAATCAATAAAGCGCGTATTTACCACAACCCTTGGGAAATTTCGGACGAATGCAAAATTAAATTAACTAAGCGTGTGCCAATTAGGGTTCAACATATTGTCCTACCGGATAGCTTATAGCTCGTAAGAACTTAAGGTTAAAGGTGGTGGAATTGAAACAAGTCGCTGGTTAATCGATTGTGCACTTGAAACATGTGTTTGCCAGAAGTTGCATGAACCCTTTAGACTCATGGATTCTTGGTTTAATAAAACTGCAGCAATATAAACAGCGTCTTTATTACGCTGTAATACTTTTGATAAACTAAATTTGCTTTGCATAATCGCTTTAAAAAAAAAAAACAATTTTAAAAAAAGGTTAAATTAAACTCGCATGACCAGGAATGTATATGGTTCTAGTGACTCGTATTTTTATCAAAGATAAGGCAAAGGTGAAATATTTTAAAAGGTACATTACGTAATCTGTTGTAACACCCGTTGCATATTTCATACCCGTAAATAAAGAAAGGTATTCTGCCAAAGTTCGTAATGTGCCTTTTAAAATATCTTACCTTTGCCTTATCTTTGATAAAACAACGAGTCTCTTGAAGAACATACATTCCTGGACATGCGATTTCAATTTAACCTTTTCTTGAAATTGATTTAAACTAATTTAAAATTTACTCAGAAGTCACAATCCAAATCTTAATAACTCCACAACCACCTTTTATACACTTTTAACATTTAAAGTAGTACAAAGTCTTACTCTTAGAGTACCTTAACATTTTTGCCGACTGTAAAACATGTTTCTTATATATCCATCCGCGACACGAATTAATATAATAAATTCAATAAAAGTAATAGAAAAGTAAAATAAACCATGTTAAAATTTATGATTTGATAAACTAAAAACGTCAATTCGTTAGAATTAGATTCGACTTATTTTTAATTACATGTCAAATACCTTGTGATTACTTATTGACCAATACAGTCTTTGGTTAGTATTCGGTGTTTCGTACCGTACGTTATGTTATAACCACGCCTACGTTTTCTGGCCACAGACATATGCATAATCCAGTGACATCGGTGTATGTTTTAATCTTATTGCTAATGTGTATGTTTAAATCTTATTTGCTAATGTCGATTACGTTTTTACAAGAAAAAACGTTAAAGCCTACTATTCTATACTGTGTCTAACAAATATTCTATCCTATGGCAAAAATGTCTTAGATTCTACCCTATGCTGCATATGACTTGTATTACATTGTATGCCCAATTGGTCTTGCCAAATCATACAAATCACATTGAAATAGCCCCGGTAACCCGACGTTGGGCGCGAGGTGGTATGGTTGTCCGTGTGTTATCTCCCTTGGTTTTTCTAATTACGGTGATAAACATGAATAACCTATCCTATCCTATTTAATTTTTTGCTTTATTCCTTATATATTATTATATGCCTATTATTACTTAATATGCCTTATATTCTATCCTATGGCTATAATAACTTGCTATACATTATATTCTACCTAATGCCTAATATATTCACCCTAAAAACAGTCACTGGTTGAAATTCTTCTAACACGCTCGATGGAACACATGAACCTCATCAGAGAAGATTACTTGAAGAGGTTCAGGGTATCGCTTGAGGATGACATAGCGGACGATACCAGTGGCGACTTCCGCAAATTCGTGTATCCTCTCAGCCGGGTGAGATCTTTTTTATCGTATGATTAGGAATTTTTGGAGATTAATTGTTTAAATCTGTATTGAGTTAAAATACAGTAGACGGTCGTATGCCAGAATGGTTAGGGAGACTTATAAATATACAAATTATGTATAAACACAGTCCTAGGTGCGGGCCCATCATTGATTTAAAATAACGCATTTGTTGTTGGCCCAATTTATTCAATAATAATTGAATGATTATGTTTTATCCGTTGCTTAATTCATTTTTATTTACTGACGTGATAAATATGAAAATCCTATTCTAATCTATAATAATCAAACGATTGTCTCTATAATATCATCCATGCGTTTTTTTATCCACTAGAATTAAGCATGATTCTTCCATGGATTACAAAACATTACCGTAATGCGATATACCCACCATCGAGTGATGCACGTTAACTGTTGCTTTAGAAAAGCTTTACGACGGGCGATGTCTATTTAAACCCCAATTTTGACATTAAAAATTCATAAAAACTTTACAGGGAATAATAGCCATTTTCAAAAATAGAAACCGCCTTAATTTGCAACAAACTGTGCACAATTACAACATACCCACAGAACGAGCGTTCAATAACAATGTGAATTAAAAATTCCGTCCATAATCCATGGAAGTTTAATAATGTGTCTAATCTAATCATGTAATTTTTTTACAGTTAACACTTAGGCTGAAAAGCCGCGCAATAACCCACCAAGCGCTTCGGCCGGTCATATAAAGCTCCTATAACCTCAATTTAAAATAAATGAATATTAATGCCACTTTGTTTTAAAACCACCCTGTATTTTACAACGCCTGGTATGCGAGACAAACAATTTGTTAAATAATTTATGACATTTTACAGCTCGTCTTTTTATTCCCTAAATAATTTTCAGAGACCGGTATTTGCACAGGCACCTTTGGATCTTATAATATCAACAGGTTTGAATGTTATAGCCGCTGAACCCGTTTTATATCTTTGCGAAAGAAACGACAAAGGTCAACGAAATTGGCTCATATTTTATTCAAATATAAGATAAACATATAAAAACCCACGAGGTTATACAGTTTACATTTCGTAGTATTTGTGTCGTAAATCTAAAATATTTTTACTTCTGATTAATCAAACCAAAAAGATGAATTGGAAAATGTTTTAACACTTCTAAGAATATAAAATCTTTGCATTCGTATTCCCGATTAAGTCGAATATAATTTTCAGCCGAAAATATAAATTTCAATGTGAATATAAGTTTTACGTTAATACAGGTTTCACGGAAATATACGTTTCACGTGGATATAAGTTTCACGTGAATATACGTTTCACGTAAATATACGTTTCACGTAAATATACGTTTCACGTAAATATACGTTTCACGTAAATATAAGTTTCACGTTAATATAAGTTTCAATGCGAAAATTAGTATCAACCGTTAAAATAAGTTTCAACCACATTTAAAAACAGTAAAAATGTGATACACTTTACTTAAAGGTTGCAGGTGCGAAACTGGTCGCTAGCTAGTCGGTTGTGTCCTTGGGCAAGGCACTTTACGGACATTGTCTGAACCCAGCGGATTAATGGGTTCTACAAATTGAAGGAACGTGTCTATCATATTACACACACTGCAATAGCTCCGGTAACCCGACGATAGGCGCGAGGTGATCTGACGATTGCCCGTGTGTTAACCCCCTTGGTTTTCCCATTCACGGGGATAAAGATGAATATCCTATCCTATTCTATACTTGATATAATTGCCACTCTGCAAAGCATTTATTGTTTTTTGTAGAATGAACAATTTGGTTATATAATCCTCTCTTACAAAGTTTGTTTAACGGGCGTTTTTTTTGTGAATAACGCAATCATTTTACCGCTACGATATTTTTTCTTTCAAGAAAACGGTTATTAATATAAAACTTATACAGTCTTTATATCACCACGATTATATGGGTAAATTATTAAACGTAACAGCGCCTGTGAAATTTAACTGTCAAACATATTAACCGTGTTAAATTATAAATTGCAAATGCAAATTCAGCTTAAAGCCATAAAATACTTATGAGACTTCAGTTATTAATTCTGTTTAAAACCATAAATGGCTAATGAAAATTTAATTATAACCCATACATCGCGAAAATAATTCAGTTTAATCCATAATTTGCTAATGAAAATTAGTCTTAAAGCTACAAATTATGATTCTAAATTCTGTTAATTCAACAAAAAATACTTTAAATTTTCGATTAAAAATGTGTTTAAATTCTTAAAATGCGGATATAAATTAGGATAGGATAGGATAGGATATTCATGTTTATCCCGTGAATGGGAAAACCAAGGGGGTTAACACTCGGGCAATCGTCAGATTACCTCGCGCCCATCGTCGGGTTACCGGAGCTATTGCAGTGTGTTGAATATGATACATTCGTTCCTTTAATATAGTAGAACCCATTAATCCGCTGGGTTCAGGCAATGTCCGTAAAGTGCCTTGCCCAAGGACACAACCGACTAGCTAGCAACCAATTTCGCACCTGCAACCTTTCAATAAAAAAATAAGTTAAATCCATAAAATCCCAATCTAAATTCTTTTTATTTAACTATATTACAGGCTAAAAGAGGAGAAAGCACTGTTAGTTGAGCATAATATGCTTTAAATTTTCGAATAAAAATTAAGTTAAACTCATAAAATCCGAATTTAAATTATTTTTTCAACTATATTACAGGATAAAAGAGGAAGCACTGTTAATTCAACATAAAATGCTTTAAATTTTCGAATAAAAATTAAGTTAAACTCATAAAATCCGAATTTAAATACTTTTTTCAACTATATTACAGGCTAAAAGGGGAGGAAGTACTCTTGTAAACACGGCTAAAGCACGCGACACAGCCATGGAAATCAACGATACTTTCACCCAATTCCGTGGCACTGACACACCACGGTTTGACTTCATTGGCTTTTGCTGCAGCGAGAATTACAAACAAATGCGCGCCACGATAGAAGAATACGAAAAGGTATGGTTTTTTAGTTTAGTTTTAGTTTATTCATTTTTTGCCCCAGTATGAAAAATTGCAAAGGAATCAAATCACGACACATGAACAGGACAAATTTCTGATAGATTTATTTTATGTTCTTTTACTGGCCTAAGTTTCGAACCAATAATAGACTGGTTACTAATACATTTTTTTGTATAGAAATCGAAATATGTATCAATCGCATACCAATTTGGCAAAATAACAGTTTAAGGATGATGGGCTTGTCATTGAAACCTTTTTTGTTTATAAATTATAATATATTTATGGGTCCCATTTGGAAAAATGAAACACATATTGTTTTTGTCCGTTTTTTTTTTTTTCTTTTTTTTCGTCAAACGTTTGACAGGCATGGCATGTCGCCCCGACATCTACCAGAAGAAAGAATAGAATCGCAATGAAACTTCGCCATTTGTTAGACAACATGGTCTAGATGAACAGAAACCAACATTTTGGGAGATAAAACCAGGGGAATTTCCCTGGGACGTTAAAAACCAAAACGGTGTTTTTGTTCTAAAAAAATAGCTATTTTAGGCATAGCGCTTGAACGACAACTCCAACAACTCCAATTTGAATCAGATTTGGTAAACTGTAAGTGCATTAGTCACTGATTTAACACTTAGAAGAAATAAAAAATTTACCTAGGGAAATACCCTAAACAATAAGATTTTGTTCTCAAATCATGAATGTGACAAGCACGCCATGTCGCCCCGACATCTACCAGAAGGAAAAATGTAATCGCAATCAAACTTTGGTATTTGTTAGACAACATGGTCTAGATATACAGAAACCAAAATGTTGGGTAATAAATCCAGGGGAATTCCCCTGTGACGTTACAAACCAAAACGGTATTTTTTTCTAAAAAAATTGACTTTTTTGGGCATAACGCTTGAACGGATGTTACAATTTAAATCAGTTTTTTCTGAAATGTAAGTGCATTAGGCACTGATTTAACAGTTAAAAGAAATAAAAAAATTACCCGGGGAAATACCCTAAAAAATAAGATTTTGTTCTCAAATCATGATTGTGACAGTCATGCCATATCGCCACGACATCTACCAGAAAGACTAATGAAATCGCAATAAAAATTTAACATGTTTTAGACAACATGGTATAGATATGCAAAAACCAAAATTTTGGTTTATAAATTCAGGGGAATTCCCCTGGGACGTTAAAAACCAAAACAGTATTTTTCCTAAAGAATTAGCTTTTTTGGGGGCATAGCGCTTGAACGGCTGCTCCAATTTGAATCAGATTTTCTGGAATGTAAGTGAATTAGTCACTGATTTAACACTTAGAAGAAATAAAAAAAGTACTTAGGGAAATACCCTAAAAATAAGATTTTGTTTTCAAATCATGATTGTGACAAGCATGCCATGTCGCCCCGACATCTGCCAAAGGGAATAATGGAATCGCAGTGAAAATTTGACATTTGTAAGAGAACATGGTTTAGATACGAAGAAACCAAAATTTTGGGTAATGAATCCAGGGGAAATCCCCTGAGACGTTTAAATCCAAAAGGTTTGTTTTCCAATAAATTAGCTTTTTGGGGCATATAGCGCTTGAACGGCTGCTCTAATTTTGATCAGATTTGGCAAAATGTTGGACTATTAGACACTTTGTGCCAATTAAAAGAAAGAAAACATTTACTTAGGAAAATTACGTTAAAAACGACGATATGTTCCTGAATTATGTTTGTGACTGGCATGCCATATCGCACTGACAAATAAGACAAGCAGTCGACAAATCAGATTAAAACTTTAAGAATTGTTACATAACATGACCCACATATGTAAAATCAGAAACTTATCTACTAAACCTAGGGGAATTCACATGAAAAACACATGAAAAACTAAATCGGGCTGTTTTGGCAATTTAGCTTCATTTCACTTCAGCGCTTGAAAAGAAGGTTTAATTTAAAATATTTGTGGTGAAAATGTTCGTAAATTTAAGACGTTTATTCTTTTTTAACTACACATGGAAAAGAAGTTTGGCTTGATAACTCTGGGACCCATGCGTTTATGCTTGCAGAAACAAACTACATATACTCAGTGTATAAAATACAAATTGTGGTTAGGGACCCTGTAGCATGAGTATATGGCCTACAACATGTGGTTTACAAATAGTGGTGGTTAAACACGTGGTTGACACTCTCTAGTAAAAACTGGAATTTGTATCTGTCCCCTTAACCATTAGGCAGCACAAGAGTTCAAGAATTATTTAATGTTTGTTTAAACGAATTTTGTAACTATATAATGGGCTAGTAACTAAAACCCTTTTTGTAAAGAATTCGGAGTATGTATCAATCGTTAATGATTCTGTGGCATAACAGTTTAAGGGTTACTTTATTCTTTTACTGGGCTAAGTTTCGAACTTATGATTGGTTAACCACCATAACTCTTTTTGTAAACGAATCAGTATATGTATCGGTCGCGTTAACCATTCGGCAGATTAAGGGTTAAAGTTTTTTTTTAAGTTTTTTTACTGGGCCAAGTTTCACCCAAAATGCAAGTCACTAACATCTTTTTTTGTATATGAATCGTTTTTTTATCGATCGCGTTAATTGCTCGGCCGCGCGTCTAGTCGGTGGCTTTTTTTAATGTTGTACAATGGTTATTGTAACAACATTAGGTATTGTGACGTCACACCACATCTGCTACAAAAGATCCGTTGCCAGATCAAAGAAAAAATACATTTGCAATATTTATTTGAAGGTTATAAAGTACACATGTTTGTCTATATTTACATACCGGTATGCATATTTATTTTAAACAATCCATATTTAGCACACTGTGTTTCCAATTTTACCCAAACACTGCTCTCTAAATATTGGCCTTGATACAACATAAGCGCAGTGGATTTTTTAGACAAATCATGTTTCGATTTTTTGGCCCTTTTTAATTTCTGTTTGTCAAGCATACATACACATAGACATACGTAAGATGGTCTCATATTTAATTGTTGTGCCAAATTTGAACGTTTTTCTTATTTGTCGCCAAAGTAAATACGGTTATTCTATTGATTGGAAAAATCTAAATAAGGTAAATACGTCGGATAAGTCAAATACAAACTAAAATAAAGATTATAGGGTGTTAGATAAATGTTAGGTCTTGCGATTGGTATTTTGGACAAGGTTAGAATTAGTTTTCTTATTTGTGATGAGAAGTTTACCTTCTTCCTTTCCCTTTCCCTCTCTCACTTTTTCCCACTTTCCCTCATTTTAGTGTTGCTCGTTGTTTGGCTAGTTTAGTGGTAGTCCAAGCGAATCAGGATGTAGTACTAAGCGCGGCGGGCAAAACATAAACCATCCAAATTTGTTCCTGGGTACATTTTCGTATGATCAAGACGCACATCGTAATTGGCCTTAATTCTCTGTCTTTAACCCTTAAGAAACGAGATTCTTTTTGCGCGTTTTGACCGAGTCCGCTTTGTAATGCTCTAGCGCCTCGCGTGTTATAGTTAGGGCAAATTAAATGCATTGTGCACACTGCAATAGCCATTGCGGCTAGAATGTGTGGCTAAATGGTTAACGTGGCAATTCATACACCGATTTCTACTTAAAAAACGGTCTTACTGACAAGTCCATCATTAATTCGAAACTTAGCTTAGTTAAAAAATGTTCTTTATTGTCTAATACTCGGTAATTGACATATAAAATTCTTTTAAATTTACGATTGAAGAACTATGTTAACAAAATCAATAACTCTCGTGAATTTCACATGAACCAACAGGTTGATTGTTACATCACAGTTAACGGGGGAAACAATGAACGATTTCATCGAAGCTGAATTTCACGGAGATGCAGCTTCGGCGCTCAAGAGCTCCATCAAGTGTGCTTACTCGGTTCCGGGATTTTTCGCGGAGCGACTGCACAAGGCGATGGAAGGGATAGCAACTAACGACGAAGCATTGATCAGGATTATAGTTAGTCGCTCTGAGGTGGGTTAGACGGTCGTGTATTTAAATACTACCTATGTCAAACGTATTTTCACATGTCATGTTGCGGATTATACGAATACTACCCCATTATGGAAGTCTTTTTTTTTAACTGAGTGAAGTTTTGAATCTAGTATGGTCTGTTCCCTAAAACCGTTTTCTGTATGAGTTTTTATAAGCGAAAGCTTCTTCTACATTGCAAGTGAATTTTGGTTTAACAGAACTCATGGTTTAAAACACAAATTGCGCAAGAAAAAAAGTATTTCCTTCTTTCCGTAGTTTAGTTTATTTTACATTTTACGTAGAATATATGCGCACGTAAAGGCTACGTGTAAAAGGGTGGTAATTGCTAACCGTAAAAAAAATTCCTAAATAGTCGTAAAAATAACGAATTTTACCGCTTGTTTTTCAAGTAACCTGGTTAAGATAACCCATCATAGCAATTACACCATCGTTTATAACATGCCCGTTTAATTGGTTATTAATACGAAATCAACTTTATTCCTTTACAGATCGATCTTGAAGACATAAAAACCGAATTCGAGGCAAGATATCACCGAAGTTTAGAATCGAAAATTAAGAGCCACACAAGTCGACAATTCAAACATCTTCTTCTAGCTTTAGTGCGAGGGAATGCTACCCAAAACGACAATTGAAATGGATTTTATTTCCTGGCATCTTTTCTCAGACCACCTGCTACATTTTATCACCTCAACATTTAACCTTCTTCAGAAATTTCGTATAAAGATTACTGAAAGAGACCTCGACATTTTATCTTGTACAACACAATTTCGTCAAAAACCAACACTTCTTCAGACATTTCTAAGAAAGATTAATGAAAAAAGGAGTCGTCATTTAACATTCTACCACACAATTTCGTCAAAAACCAACATTTCTTAACAGATTACTGAAAAATATTGATTGTTTGATTTATATTGTATATATATAGAGTTGCCAATATATGTTTAAATACGGGATAGGTAAAACTCAAGCGAGTATTGACACTACACCACGTGTCTACTGGCAAGTTATGTAGAATATTGCGGTGTGTTATTTTTCAGAAACATAACTTTAGGTTTTCTTCAATATATTATGGTACTGTACGTAAGCAATTTTCCTCTTTAAGTTTATTGTAACCTTTAAAAGGAATGGCTGTTATCTAAAATATTGCTTAACCGAGGATGACTTGACACACACATACTGATGCGTAACTCGTACTGCAAAGAATATGTTAAATAAACTTTACCCTAACGCAACAAATTATGATTTAAATTTTAATAATTAAATGGACATTCGCTTATTTGGGTTGGAAAACAAATATACCGTTGTGGAATATCTCTAACCATTTATTTTAGAGATAAGTTTTATTATTTGATTTTTAAAACAATTTTGTAGATTCACCGGTTTCCATATACATTAATCAAATTGCCTCCGTACAAATTACAATAAAACATAGAAATATAAAAAGGAACAAAAATATGCACCATCATGTTACAAAAGAAAACAACAATAATTGCTATGCATAATTAAAAAACATTTATATACAAAAAAATAAAAAATGACATCAACTTTAAAATGTATACCTTGATTTATATATTTAAACGATAAGAATTGCAGACTAAAACAGAATATTGTTTAATGCTACTTTACCGATACATATATACTTCTGTTTATCATCGGGACATCGCATTAATTAATAAACGTAGGAAACCGTCAGATTACTACATGCCCAAGGTCACGTAATTGGAATATTAACCTACAGTATTGGTTCAGCCTAAAATACAAATGTAAATTGCCGCAAACACGCTTCAAAATGTTGTTTGTCAGAAACCAGTCATTTCTGACAGACTGTATGTTCGTGTAGCCGAATGGTTAACGCGACCGATACATATACCGACATCTATACAAAAACGCTCCTAGTCCTAAGTCCATCTTGAGTTCAAAACTTGGCTCGGTACAAAAAAATTCTTGACATAGTTTCAATTACAAATCTTCGTGAGTTCTTCTGCAAGTCCATTTAAATCGCAATCCCTGCATGCTTTTATTAGATGTTCGATTCCTTTTCTTGGATATTTTTGTCTCCAGTGGGTGATTGCTTTTAAAACTCTTAGATGATGGTCAGTACCTAAAATATATGTATATATATATATGTTTGTTTCGCCCAATTGTTAACGTACCAGATTCATATACTGCTCTTAAAATAAAAACGTTCTAATTGAAAAACACAATATAAATGTACAAAATGGACGCTCGTCAAAAAATATGCCAGGCAGCCTTTTCAGTGTTTTGATTACGGGTAATTCCCTAGTTGTGATTTCTCAAAAAGCAGTACACAATAACTGTAATAATCTGCTATCAACTCGACTAAAAAACTTTCAAGTGAAATGCTCGTTACAAACAAATTCAGACAGCAGTTAAAAACAAAATAAAAAGAAACTGCATTACCGACCAAATTTCAGCCAAATGGTTGTAGATTCTTAACTGGTTGGCTAGTCGGTTGTATTTAAGGTGAATTGACGATTGCCCGATCGTTAACTCACCTTGCGTTTCCCACTTATTATGGGTCCCATTTGAAAAATTGGGACACATATTGTTTTTGTCCGTTTTTTTTTTTTTTTTTTCTTTTTTTTCGTCAAACGGTTGACAGGCATGGCATGTCCCCCCGACATCTACCAGAAGGAAAAATGGAATCGCAATGAGACTTTGCCATTTGTTAAACAACATGGTCTAGATGAACAGAAACTAAAATTTTGGGAGATAAAACCAGGGGAATTCCCCTGGAACGTTAAAAACCAAAACGGTATTTTTTTCTAAAAAACTATGCAGGGGGTATAGCGCTTGAACGGCAGCTCCAATTTGAATCAGATTTGGTAAAATGTAAGTGCATTAGTAACTGATTTAATACTTGGAAGAAATAAAAAAATTACCTAGGGAAATACCCTAAAAAATAACATTTTGTTTTCAAATCATGATTGTGACAAGCACGCCATGTCGCCCCGACATCTACCGGAAGGAAAAATGAAATCGCATTTAAACTTTGGTATTTGTTACAAAACATGGTCTAGATGAACAGAAACCAAAAGTTTGGGGGATAAATCCAGGGGAATTCCCCGGGGGCGTTAAACACCAAAACGGTATTTTTTCTAAACAAAAGTAGCTTTTTTGGGCATGGCGCTTGAACGGCTGCTTCAATCTGATTCAGATTTGGTGAAATATAAGTGCATTACCTACTAATTTAACAATTAGAAAAAAAAAATTATCTAGGAAAACACCCTAAAAAAAGATTTTGTTCTCAAATTATGATTGTGACAGGCATGGCATAACGCCCTGACATCTACCAGAAGGAATAATAGAATAGTAACAAAACTTGGTCATCTGTTAGACAACATGGTCTAAATACGCAGTAAAAAAATTGTGGGTGATAAATCTAGGGGAATTCCCCTGAGACGTTAAAACCCAAAACGGTTATTTTTCTAAAAATTTAGCTTTTCGGGCCATAGCGTTTGAACGGCTGCTCTAATTTTGATCAGATTTAGTGGAATGCTGGATCGTTAGCCACCCTATGTCAAATAAAAGAAAGAAAACATTTACTTAGGGTAACTCCCTTAAAACGAAGATATGTTCCTGACTCATGATTGTGACAAGCATGCCACATTGCACTGACATCTTCAACGAGGATTCGTCAAATTGGATTAAAACCTTAAGAATTGTTAGATAACATGACCCACATATGTAAAAACAGAAACTTATGTACTAAGCCCATTGCAAATTCCCCGAAGCCATCAAAAACTAAATCGGGCTGTTTTAGAAATTTAGCTTAATTTCAATACAGCACTTGAAGAAAAAGCTTTAATTTAAAACATTTGTTGTGAAATGTTCGTAAATCTAACACGATTGTTCTTTTTTTTACCTATACCTTGAGAAGAAGTTTGGTTTGAAAACTAAGGGACCCATGCGTTTATGCTTGCAGAAACAAAAACTACATACAGGGTGACCCAAAAAAACGGGCCCCAAATATAATTAGGCCCCATTTCTTAGTGTTTTGTGCGAATGAAATGAAACTTTGGTCATAACTAGTTTATTATATTCAAAACATCACATCAAAAAACTAGGGTCGTTGACCGTTTTTTCTCCGTTCTACAGCATGTGTTCTAGATGTCCTCCATCTAGCTCCGTGCATTTCTTGAGGCGCAGCACAAAGTTGTCCATGACGTTTTTACAAACTGAATTTGTAATGGCTCTCATCTCCTCCCTGATGGCTTCCTTAAGTTCTGTGATGGTTCTGGGTTTCTCTGCGTACACCCTGTCCTTAAGATAACCCCAAAGAAAAAAATCTGGGGGGCTTAGGTTCGGGCTATGGGGTGCCCACTCAAAATTAGTCTTGAGACTGATCACCCGACCTCCGAAGTTCTCTTTCAGCCAATCTCGGGACAGGTTTGAGGTGTGAGAACTTGCTCCGTCTTGCTGGAACCAGAACTTGCTCATCAGCGACGGGTAAAGTGTTTGAAACTCACTTTTGAAGGTTTTGAGGACCTTTACATAACGCTCCTTGGTGACTGTCACTGCTGCGCCAGATTCTTCGATGAAGATTGGTCCGATAATGCCTCTGGCCGAGATTGCAGCCCACACCGTGCACTTAGGAGAGTGCAGGGGCTTGGTGGCTACTTCATTGGGTCTGGACGATCCCAAGAAGACATTTGTCTTGGAGTTTGCCTTTCCGTCAAGATGAAAGTGGGCTTCATCTGAGGTCCAAAGGAGGTTAAGGAAACTTGGTGTCTCCTCGATCTTGTCAAGCATCTTAACTGCCATAGCCTTTCTCTGCTTCTTGTCTGAGACTGTAAGGGTTTGTAGGGTCTGTATTCTGTATGTGTAAGCCCTGATATCATTCACCAGCACTCTCCTGCAAGTCTCACGGGACATACCTAGGGATTGACTGCGCTTACGCACAGATCGTTTTGGACTCTGCTGAAGAGACTCTCTTACACTTTCGATCAGCTCGGCTGTTCGCTTCTTGGGACGTCCTGAGTTGCTTGGATGGTTCTCACTGGCAGCATTGAGGTTCTCCACAGTCCCGTATTTCTCAAAGTGGTCCACCCAGTTCTGTATTCTGCTTTTGGATGGAGCCTTTTAATACTCGAACTGACGCATGAAACTGTCCTGGGTTTTCTTAAACGAACCTGTCTTGTAATAAAATTTAACACAGTATATTCTTTGTTTCAGCTCCCACTGGGGTCTTGCTATACTCACATTTAATAATTCTGACATGTCTTGTAAAATAAGGGAAATTGGTGAATAAATAAAGAAGATATTACTTAAAGTGTACACGGGGCCCGTTTTTTTGGGTCACCCTGTATTCATTGTATAAGATACAAAATGTGGTTAGGGACCCTGTAGCAGTAGCATAATTATATGGCATACAACATGTGTTTTACAAATAGTGGTGGTTAAACACGTGGTTGACACTCTCTAGTATTAAATTACATTCTAAAATGATTGTAATTTTTAAGACTTACGCATCAAAATATCAATTTCAGATGAAACAAGCCTCATGCCAAATCGAAAGAATCGATACTGGTCACCATCAGTGATAATTACTTGTTCCAAATGTATGATTGCTAGAATTTGGATTTGTTAGTATTAGGGAATTTTTAATTATTACAGAAATTAGAAAATATGCACAACACTAATAGGAGAGAAAAAGGAAAACTGGTCAGTAAAATTAAAGAAACTAAATCTAACCCTATCCAAATACTAATTTTAAACCCAGAACCAAAGCTAACTTTAATTTACACTATTAATTCGTATATCATAATCTTTGTTTTAGTGCAGTTTCCCTTCTTACCTCCTTTTAGCTTAATCCGTTCGAGTAAAAAATACAAATTATTTACCGTCATCTAATGGAGTACGAACGTCCTCATATGCACCGTGTAAATTAGTGTTTACTGTAATAAAAATTCATGTTTAATTAGGATAGGATATTCATGTTAATTCCGGTGAATGGGAAAACCGAGGGGTTAACACACGGGCAATCGTCAGATCACCTCGGGTCCACCGTCGGGTTACCGGAGCTATTGCAGAGTGTTGTGTATGATTTACATGTTCCGTTAATTTGGTAGAACCCATTAATCCACTGGGTTCATGCAATGGACGTTAAGTTCCTTGCCCAAGGACACAACCGACTAGCTAGCGACTAGTTTCGAACCTACAACCCTTCGGCTGAAATCCGCCAGACTAAGCGGTCGGAATTATGAGGAAAACAGATGGAAAATAAACATTAATAAAAATTAATATTAATAAAAAAATTATGGTTTCCTTTTGTAAAGGGAAAAATATGCTGTTTTTATCCGTTTCTTTTTGTGACAAACCTCTGACAAGGGTGTCGTGTCTGTAGTGTAGAAAATCATCGGAATGAATAAAACAAAATACTAAATTTGTCAATAACCAAAACTTAGATTTTTACCATGGGGGAATTCCCCAAAAATAAGTAGTTAATAAAAAAGTTAAATACTTTAACTCGATTGAACATTTTTTTGTACTTGTTCATGAAAGCATAACTGATTTAACCCAAATTCCGCTTTGCATTTGAAAGATAAGAAAAATAATTGGTGGAATGCCACCTAAATACAACACATCACAATAGCTCAAGTAACTCGACAGTGAGAGAGAGGTCCGACAATTGCCAATGTAATAATGACTCTCGCAATTTCCCTTTCACAAGGATACAGCATGTTTTATCCTATTCAAAAACAAAAAATAATTTAGAAACACTAGAATTAAGTTAGAAAATCATCATTTAAACAAGTACATTGAGATGGGTGATCTTTTTCCTGTTGTCTTACAACTGGCGGATATTCAACTCTTGTTCTTGTTCCCGCACCTTAAATTAAATTGGTTTGGTCATTGCTTTCATCTGTGCTACACTAGGACTCTACAATACACATTCACACACAAATCAACCTTGATGAGCACAACACCTGTCCATCTGTGCCACATTTCCACAGTCCCTATCATACATGTATCCACACAAATCAACCTTGACGAGCACACCACCTGTCCATCTGCGCCACATTTCCGAATTGCCTACCACACTTATTTCCACACAAATCAACCTTGATAAGCACAACACCTGTCCATTTGTTCCACATTTCCAAAGTCCCTACCATACACATTTCCACACAAATCAACCTTGATAAGCACACCACCTCTCCATCTGTGCCACATTTCCAAAGTCTCATCCATACACATTTCCACACAAATCAACCTTGATAAGCACACCACCTGTCCATCTGTGCCACATTTCCAAAGTCCCTATCATACACGTATCCACACAAATCAACCTTGATAAGCACAACACCTATCCATCTGTTCCACATTTCCAAAGTCCCTATCATACACGTATCCACACAAATCAACCTTGACGAGCACACCACCTGCCCATCTGTGCCACATTTCCAAAGTCCCTTTCATACACGTATCCACACAAATCAACCTTGACGAGCACACCCCCTGTCCATCTGCGCCACATTTCCGAATTGCCTACCACACTAATTTCCACACAAATCAACCTTGATAAGCACAACATCTGTCCATCTGTTCCACATTTCCAAAGTCCCTACCATACACATTTTCACACAAATCAACCTTGATAAGCACACCACCTGTCCATCTGTGGCACATTTCCAAAGTCCCTACCATACACATTTCCACACAAATCAACCTTGATAAGCACACCACCTGTCCACCTGTGCCACATTTTCAAAGTCTCACATACACATTTTCACACAAATTTAACTGAATAACCAAATTACCTGCTCATTTGTGGCACAAGTTCCTACCATATATATATTATACTACATATAATTAACAATACATTACTTGTGGTTTGCAAACGTGGTGGTGGAACTGGTGGATGCGGGTGAATGAGTGCTCTATGGACATCATCCGCTTCTGCACTGGGTTGCTCTGGATCAGCTAATAACAATAACAATTGTAACATATAAAAAAAGTTTTTGCTGTAATCTATTCGGTTCGAGATTAACCCAAATTTACATCACTAGTTGGCTTGAGAATAAATCAAATTTACAAGTTGCTTCTTTAAGTAAGTTTTGGTGAAAAAGAAATTTTAATCACTAAGCCTATTTACATGGCGCTTTTAATTGAATTTGAATCTATTTCCCCAATCTGTTCAACCGTTTTGGGAAAAGAAATTCACAAATTTGAGATGTTGTATTTCCAATCTATTAAAAGAAGTGGTTTTCTGAAACAGATTGGGTTTTAAGTACAAGGGTTAAGCAGTTTGCAAACTTTTAACAAGCCTGGTGTGTCTAATAATATCATTGCAAAATGTCTTAATTTCCGTTCCGTTTAAATAAATTTTAACAGGTTATATTTTGACTTTTGTTTCGAGTCCACAATAACAAAGATACAGTCATAGATATATTTTAACAAAACAAACAAGCACAATGCATTTTATGCCTGATTATTCATGTTTCCTATAAACCATATATACAATAAACCATATATAAATTCATCTTTAAACCGTTTATAAATCCACAGCGTTAGAATAGAAGGTAACATGTGGCAAGCCTACTACATCAGCAGTAAAATTCGATTGCATTCTTTATACAATAAACAAAAATAGTGTAATATAAATGCGTCATCCAACAGAATGAATTTGAAACTTGTGTGATGTCAATTTAAATCCGTTTAATCTGATCCGATCCGTTTAAGCAAGCGTCATGTAAACAGGCATATTGTAGCAAGTTTTTTAAATTGCTATCTGTTAAAATTATTTTTACTAGGCATTTGACAAGCTATCCCCATTAAGAATTACAGAGGATAACACATTCATGTGATAACGTTAAAACTTAAATTATTCCAAAGATTTCTTATCGAAAACTTTAAAACATAATACGTCATCATAGCATGACAGAAACATTATATTAGTAGTTGTCGTATACATTTTGATAGTGTTACTGTAATATGGTAGTGTAATTGGGTCTCCATCATAATAAAAACAATACAATACCTTTGTTATGCCACGACCACAAGTATTTACCACATACAGGGTAAATATTTATATTTAGTCAGCCATTGGTTCTTTCCATTGTCATCAAAAGCCTGATTTACCAGATTTTTTATTATTAGTAAAAAGAATACAGATAGTAGGGCCGTGCAAATTCATAAAAAATCTTAACGGTTAACCGATCCAAAAATAAATCGGTTAACCGGTTAACCGATTAAATCGTCATTTTTTCCTGACTCGATGTAACAATGCAAGCCGACCTCACGGCTTTATAAAAACAACCTGCTTATAGCGTGTATTGTTATCTTGCGCTGCCGCAAGGCCGGTGTCTTCACAAGATAAGGCCACTTTCCGTCATCTAGGTGGCCGCTTAATTCACGCACGAACTGGCCGCCTAATTCGACAAAATATTAAGTCTATTATGGAAACTAAAGTTTTACAATTAGAAGTTTGCCTATTGTTCGACTTTCCTTTTTTTAATTAATACACACGTGGCCATAACATTGTATACTAGGGGTGTGCAAGAACCTAGATTCTTATAAAGGTTAACCGATCAATAAAAAGAACATAGGAAAAACGCTCGTGGGAGTGCGTCAGAGGTCCTGTATTGAATCTAGGTCAACGTAACCCTTGGTCAAACCGCCGATCAAAGCAATAAACACCGCGACGAATCGTTAGAAAAGCGGTCCTACAAAATCATACCAAGTCGGCCTACAAAATCATACCAAGTCTATACGTCCACCAAATAAATTATTTTGTTATCATGCGCTGTTGTAGGCTGAAAAACGAACACAGTCGGTTAACCATTTATTGACTTCATTGACAGTTAACTGACGTCCACGTTAACTTCGCACATCCCTACTTACGTAACGTAATTCCGACGTCCGTAATTTCGTAATTACATCGAGCTCTAATCGGTTAACCATTTACCGATTTTATTAACGGTTAACTGACGTCCCGTCGGTTAACCGGTTAACCGTTAACGAACTGGCTACTTAATCCACAGCCCTAACAGATAGAAAAAAAAATTCAAACCAATAAAAGAAGAAAAATTACTAACTCGTAATTAGTTCTGCTTTGTCCATAACCTCTTCTGAACCCTCTGAAAAATGTTTCATTGTGGATTGTTTAGTTCTATCCTTGATTTCTGGTTTCGGTGTGGTTGGAAGTGGTTTAGGTTGCCTTTTCTTGGTTAATTGGTGTTGCGCATTTGGATTAGGATGTTCATGTTGTCTTTCTTTATCTGCAAATTTCAACTTAATTAGAAATTCTGCATAAACAGGTTTTAGAATTTTGTTAACAGAATTAATTAACTGTCTTTTGAGAAGTCAATTTATAAAAAAAACTAGGAAGTATTTTAAAATCATTCAGCCACATGATCGTACTAAATGGATATTTATTCATGATTGCTTGGAAATAAAATAGAGAGTGTTAACCACGTGTGAACCACAACTATTTTTTATCCTACTAGTATGATGATAGTGAGGAAAAGTCCCACGTTATAAAGTGCCACAAATATTACGACCAAACGGTTATTCAAGCTTGGCTTTATGCTCACATATAAGAAGTTTACATTGACTGATTAATTTCCTTTATACAAAGGATTTGGTGACTTAGGGTTAAAATGAAATTATTTTTCATTAAATTTGTTTTTTAATTGATATTAAACTTTAGGGCATGGCTGTTAAATTAATAACAGATTAGTAATCAAAATGAATAATATGTTACCGATAGCAATAAATGTCCGCTAAATAGCTTGGTGGGTTAGTGCGTTGTATTTCAGCTTGATTAAAACTAATTGGTTGGGTCCTTGAGCAAGCCACATAGGGGATATTGTCAAAACCCAGTAAATTAATCTGGGTGACACTTAAATAAGCAATATCTTAAATATATACATCACACTACAAATGATATTGGGTGCGAGGTGATCTAACGATTGGCCATGTGATAACGTGCCTGCGTTTTATAATTCATGGGGATTAACAGGAATATAAAATTCTATTCTGTTTAATATACCGACAGCACAAAAGTTCTACACAATGAACACAACTTAGTTATTTAGTCTAGGTAATAACATTATTAAAATATTTTGGATTCTACCAATTTGTAGAAACAGGTGAATCATACACAACACACTGCAAAATCTCTGGTAATCCGACGGTGAGTGCAAGGTGATCTGACGATTGCAATTGGTTTTTCCTGTCACGGGGATTAATACAAATTTCCTAACCTACCCTATATTAAAATTAGAAGTAAGGTAAGAATATCATTGGTAGTCTTAAATGACACATACGTGAAATTGGCTGAAGATATGGATGTTCTTCAACATATGTTATTAAAGTTTCTTTTTCGTTTGCTGTTGTTGAACCTATTAACAAAACCCAATTTATTATTTATTTGCAAAAACTCTTTTTTTACAAGGATACAAAACTATTTTACTATCCGATCGGTAAATACATTTAAGACATTTAACGGACATTGCCTGATTTAACCCCCTTGGTTTTTCCATACACAGGGATAAACATGAATATCCTATATCCTACCTGTCTGGAAAGCATAACGTATGCATGCACAAGATAACAAAATTGTAATATAAAATGGATACGGAATAAATTTATGATATAATACTATAGGTAAATTCGCAACAGGCAGAAGAATTCAGAGGAACAGTTGATTCTTGAAGCTTTCACAGCCGATACTATTTATTAATATTTGTAACATTTGAACTATAAAATGAATCAACATGTCTTAACATACCTACGACATTGAAAATGTTATGTCAATTTTGGCACTGGTAAGAGCTAACTAACGACATCAATAATTAAGTAACCAAAATTAAATTAAACTAAATCATTAACAATGTCTCAGTCATAGGCCTATTAAATTAAAAATTAAACCTGCAGTTTGCTGAGGGTTTGAATGAAATGGCGGGATTTCAGGTCTTGCATCTTCCATCATAGAAATACCTGATAAAAATCAATACTTGTAATAGGATAGGATATTCATGTTTATCCCTATCCCTTTCCATGTAAATGGGAAAATCAATTGGCAGATTACCTTGCGCCCATCGTCGGGTTACCGAGGGTATTGCGATATGTTGTATAAGGTACACATGTTTATCCACTGGGTTCAGGCAATGTCAGTTCAGTTTCTTGCCCAAAGACACAACCAACTAGCTAGCGACTAGTTTCGAACCTGCATTTTTTTAAACCACCACCTAACCGGTCGGACAAAAAAGGATTTGTTAAATGATAAGTCAAAATTTACACAGCCCATATCTACAGTTGGACAAGCAGGTTCAACAAAATGGTTGTTGACAAATAAAACTAATGTTATATCTATATTCAGAAACTTTTCTTTAAAATGTTCTAAATAATATTAATATTA
Organism: Ciona savignyi; assembly: GCA_000149265.1. Classification (NCBI taxonomy): domain Eukaryota; kingdom Metazoa; phylum Chordata; class Ascidiacea; order Phlebobranchia; family Cionidae; genus Ciona; species Ciona savignyi. The sequence continues at coordinate 284,446 of CH002915.1, read as the reverse complement.
AAAGAATAAAATTAAGGAATATTATTACCAGTCTTTAATGACATAAACCTGAAATTGGCGGAAGATATGTATGTTTATTCTCAGGTATTGTTGAAGTGTTTGTTTCATTTGCTGTTGTTGAATCTATTAACAAAACCAAATTTATCATTTAAAATAGGATAAGATATTTATGTAGCCAAGGACACAACCGACTAGTTAGCGACCAGTCGCACTTGCAACCTTTCGATTGAAAGGTGAAGCACTTAAGTGCTAAATTAACCGGCTGGGTATTTTATATGAGAAATGCCTATTGCACAAAGATTCCAAACCATCCTACCAGTCTGGATAGCATAACATATAGATGCACAAGGCAACAAAAATGCAGCAAAATAAACATATTTACTTTTAACATTGGGAAGTACTATCGGCTTCAATAAGAGAGCAAACTGTCGTTTTGTTAAAATTTAGGATGACAATAACAAAAAATTGGAAAATTAAACTAACTAAATAGGATTAAGTCCATCGAAAATTAACCAAGTTTATAAACTGGAAGATTCTCTTCTGCGCAAAATCTAGATTAAATTTTTATAATTTTTTTCTAAAAACACTCATATATAGGTGCGGACTTTTTTAAACTTTTAAAACAACGTCCAGAAAAAAAAAAGCATTCTATTTTATGCTAACTATTCATAAAAGCGTTCTATTATATTTTATAGAAAAGAGCATTCTATTTTATTTAAACTATTCATAATCATTAAAGCATGAAATACAAAATGGCTTGTGTATACAAGTCAAGTTATTGAAACACCTTCCTTATTTACTAATTCGATTTTCTTATGACATATTTAGCCTTATGCGGTATATGGAGAATGGGAAAACAGAATCAAATTTACAGCGATTTAATCTTATCTCACAGTAATGTTTCTGTTTTAATTGTAACCCTAAGTAAGTTGAGGCTAATGGTACAATCGAATGAGCTCAATTCTTTATTACCAAAATAAACTACAGTGGAACCCCGCTTGGAGACCACCTCGATAACACGACCACCTCACTATCAAGACCACTTTAGTGCGGTCCCAAATAATTTACTATATTAATGCATTGTATTCTGTTTCAATAACGCGACCACCCCGGTTTCCAGACCAGGACCGCCATATTTTGGTCCAAAACTTTAAATTTAACTCCGCTTAAGTGACCACATGTGCTAAATAATTGGGATTTTCACCACAATAATAAGGTTAAATTTCTTTTATGATCAAAACAATAAGATTAAATGTGCGCTTACACACAAACGAAAAAAATTGTGGCAAACAAAACTAAATCTTATAAAAATAAACGTCAGTGCTAACAGTTGTTTAAATTAATTCTGCAGTATCTGATAACAAATAATGTTATTTTGTGGTAATTTGGTAAAAAGGCAGACGTTTTGACTGCATATAACGAAAACTTACTCCAAATGAAAATTCACTAACACGACCACCCCGCTAACGCGACCGCTTAATGACGGTCCCATAGGTGGTCAGGTAAGCGGGGTTCCACTGTATATTGTGGCATATTGAAGTCAAAAAATTGATTGTTATTTTTTGGAAGAAATAAAATAAAAAAAAACTTAAATGAATATTTTTAAAAAAAAACCATGCAACAGAATTGCATGCCGAAAAATTTAAACTTATTGACATTGCATAAATAAAGTAGATAAATTAAAATGTTGAACTATAAAAATTTATCAATTTTTCTTTTTTTATTATAGTATTTTTAAATATTTTTTATTAAAAAATGTTAAGTGGGCTTGGACATTGGTAAGAGCTTGTGACAAAATCCTTAAGACATTATCAATTACCAAACTAAAAACTAAATTAAGTTAAATCATTAACAATGTTGCAGTAAAATTAAATCAAAAATTGAACCTGTGGTTTGTTGAGGTTGTGAACGCAAGGGTGGTATTGATTTTTTGTCAGATATTTCTTTGTCCCTCTTGGAAATACCTGATAAAAATGATTAATTATGATAAAGGATCAATTTAGTTGTTAAATAATAAGTCACAATTCAATTTTACAGTTTGATAAGCAGACCTAACCAAAGAGCTTCAGTGAGTAAGTACTTTACATACTAGTCGAAAGATTAATAGATCGAAACCAGGTGCTGGCTAGAATGTGGCTTCATTGGGCAGAGCCCTTGAAGGACAATGTTTGAAAGCTTTAAAGGGTTGTACTACAATTGAAGTAACGTCTCAACCACATACAACAAACTGCAAAGCTCTGCAATTTGGTTCAAACACTTCAATTTGGTTCAAACAATTTGGTTCAAACGTCCGCAATTTGGTTCAAACACTTCATTTATAGTTTATTTCAAAGAAAGGTAGTAATAAAAAAGCAATATGGACTTGACAGTAATCTAAATTTCCATTCTAACATTTTTTATATTTAAAAAAACGAAAAAAAATTTGGCATGGGTGGACCTGTAACATGAAATTAGTAACGTAATATTATTTTGATGACGTCATCAAACCAAAATTATAATATAATTGTAGGAAATTTGTTTCTGAGTAACTTTGTAAAAATAAGTTAGACTGTATTGTCAACAGATCAAAAACTATACCATTGTATAAGAAAGAATATGACGTGGACCCCCAGATAGTGACGTAATCAAAAAATAAAAATTTCAGAAATTTTGGAAACTTTATTTCGAACAACTCTAGTGTTGAACATTTTGCTCTAACTATAACACTAAAGGCGCTAGAGCACTACAAAGCGGACTTGGTCAAAACGCGCAAAAACAATCTATGATGGATGCTGAATACAAAATTAATACAACTCAAGTTCTAAAGTTTGACAAGCAAGCTTGGCTGATGTTATTTATACAATAGTAAAGTATGCTATGATATTTTAAATCCTTAAAATGGGAAGAAACAGCTTTCACTTTGCCGATGATACAACCAATATTTAAAAAATACATTAAAGTTTTATTTTACATTTCTTGTTTTTAAAATTGGCAGTTGATACGAGTTTTGAAGTGATAAATGGTGATGGATAAAAGTTTGACAATTTAACGGATTTAATGGTGATTCGGCTATGAAAAATGGTCTAGAAACCGGCAGGCTTTGATATTATATTAATAAATGTTACCTTCCAAATTAAATGATTATTACATACATGCCGGCATGATTACAGAGCACAAAATAACTGTCTGAAAACCTACGCGCATTACTACAAGGATAGAAGTTAATGCATTTCGATAACAATGTTATTGAAGTCATAAGTTTATTTGAACTGAATATTTTTAATAAAAAACTTACAATTTTTTGGGGCCTTTTCTGGTTTTGGTTTACATCTCATCCCTACCTTAACTCTCCACAACCAGATTGTAACTAGAATGCACCAAGTGAGGAGGACAAAGATGATTATGATGAAAACAGTAGTATCACAATCCTGGATTTTTGTAGTGGTACACTGCACAACTTCATTTGCTGTGATTGAACTTGTTCATTTGAAGCCGATTCTAAATTTTTAACAATTCTAAAGTTTGAATAAATAATATAATACCTGGCCATTATACATTGTAGATTAATATATTCCCATAATGCCTGTTTGCTGATGAGACACAATATGTCCAGCTAGTTAATTCAGATAGCTAGATGGTCAGCCAGTGCAAAAAAATTATCAAATTTCGTGCCAGTAAGAATTTCCTTGCGTGTGGAAGCTCATGCGAGTAACGCAAGTGAATCTTTTACATGAGAGTAAATCGATTACCGTTTTTTATGATGCTTTTCTAAATATAATAGACTCCAGTATTCGGACGTGCCATGTGAATATAAAAACGGTCACAATGATGAGGATTTATTTTTTATTCTCCTATCCATAAGTTGAATAGAAAACGATTGCGGTAAACGTTAGTTTTTATTTGCAAGAGTAAATTCCTTCTCGCATGGCGTGGAATTTTGGCCCTGGTCATACAAACAAATAAGCATAATATCCTATCTAGTACTACAAAAAACTGTTAGTGTAGTAATGTCATTTTGTTCATATCATTAAGTATAACCGTAAATGGGAAAACCAAGCGGGTTAACAACAGGACAATCGTCAGATCACTTTACGCCCACCGTTGGTGGTCAGATAACCTCGCGGCCACGGGAGCTATTGCAGAGTGTTGAGTATGACAGACTCGTTCTTTTAATTTGGTAGAACTCATTAATCCGCTGGGTTCATGCAATGTCCATTAAGTGCGTTGCCCAAGGACACAATAACTAACTAGTTAGTGATCAGTTTCAAACCTGCAACCTTTCGGTTGAAATGTGTTTTGAAAAATCACACCAAACCACCAGACTAATAATGGTTAACATGCCTGTAGTTAACTGAGGTTCCACAATTGCAGTTGGGCAAGCGGCGCAATCACATTTTGGTAATGGACATTTAACTTCAGCGTGCAGTGTTGTAGTTAATGGTCCTTCAAAAACCGGCATACATTCGTTGCCAATTCTTGTGAAACCACTTTCACAACCACACTGGAATAAAAAAATAAAAAGTATAAATCCATCACACAAGCGCTATGTTCTAATTAAGTTTTAAGGTTATATGAGTATATTATGGGTGTAGAAGTAAGACATGGGGGACAAGTGTGCATGGTGGTCAGGCCCGGTGCTAGGAACCGCGGGGCCCAATTAGAAATGTGATGGCGGGGCCCCTACTCTTCATAGCAAAATTTATGGGTGTTTATATATCATATACCAGTATACCAGTACATACAAACTACAAAAATAGACATTTAATACTTGCTATAAAACATATTAAAGGTAATGTGGATGCTTATTTACGATATATTGTTTTACTTCCAAACATATCTATATTGTTTAGCAACCATATTCATTATGACGTAACAGGCAGACACAGAAATATAAATTTGACTTAGTTACGATGCATAACAAATTTATATTATGAGAAAGTATATTATTTCACTTTATATTTTACGTTCCAGTAATATTTTAAACCTCGTAATACAGAAAAACCCCCGCTGGCGCGCGGGCCCCTTTCAAGGTGCGGGGCCCAATTTGATCTAATCGGTCAAATCGGCCTAAAACCGGCCCTGATGGTGGTATTTTGAGGAAAAATGTTTCATTGATCACTAATATTATTTTAACATGTTTTTGTAACAATGCAATTTTTAGCTTTAAACTTGTGATGAATCTGTTTCTGTTAGAGACTTATAAGCCTTAATATGACTTCCATGATACCTTAATGGATACTAAGTGGACATAAACTAACCATTTGAATGCCGTGTTTCAGTTTAATATTAATATCATAATAAAGGCAATTTCGCGGGGCAACCATTGTTATGGTATGGTACTGTTTGCATAGTCAATAACCTAATTTAAATATTAGTAATTAATACTGTTCTTTGTCTCTTGAATTGCATGCTTTACGAATTTTAAGACTGTAGGTTTTGTGCAGCTTAGACAGTTTAAGTTTACACAAAAGATTTTGGCGGGTGCATCAAATCACGCGACATGCCATGAAAAATAAATCTCGCGTGCAACTTTTGGCACATGTGTCAGGGGTGAACGAACTGTAGGATTCCTTTTTATACCCTTGCCTATGCTTGAAACTAAATCTGGTGATGTTTCCCTATAACTAAAAGGTTCTAGTATTTTGCAATCCATTACTATTACTGGGGGTTGGGTTTTATTCTTGATTACTTGCGACCATGACAAAACACATAGATTATGATTAATTTAGTATATGTAGACATGACAGAAAAACCAAAATATGTTGCGGTCTAGAGCGTCGCGCCAGATATTATCATTAGCTGTTCACTGCAAAGCTATGTTTCCACAGTCGTAATACAAGTACTGTATGTTATCATGAGAAAGGCAGATTAGATAGGAAGCATTGAATGTGTGTCTGGTTTAAAGTGAATATACAACCGTGTAAAGAAAGAGATACTGATATCGACAACACGCAGTATCAATTACACATTGACAAGCCGCAAAATCGCTACAATACATTTCTGTCCCGGAAATTTATAATTTTAAGAATCATTAATCCACTAAGAGGTCCAAAACTGTTTAAAGGGAATTAGCAGCAAATATGTAAAAATAGTTGGCAACATCCAACAAAAACTCAATTTTTCAACAAAATAGATGGAACATGCCTGTCCTAGGATGCTCAAGAATAATAAACTATCCCTACAGCAAAATTGCTACCTCTAACCCAGTGGTTTTCAACCAGGGTTCCGGGAAACTTTAGGGTTCCGCCAATACAGTCCAGGGGTTCTGCAACTTTTAATTTTGAATGAATTAACATTAAATTTTTGTAAAATGTAAAACTTTGAAGTTTGAACAATCAAATTATTGCACAGGGGTTCCTTAAGTCAGTAGAATGTTTCCATGGGGTTCCAGTGCAGCAAAAAGGTTGAAAATCACTGCTCTAACACAAGGTGTATTAAATGTTTTCTTACCAATGCCTGCTGGCTGGTAGTGCCAGCAAATACGGTGACTTCGTTTGGTCCATCACATACTCTCTGTGGAGCACAATACGAGTCTTTTGACCACCTGTAATTAACAGTTTGAGAAATAACGCTGATAAAATGTAACCTTGAAACGAAACCAAAAACTTAACAAATAATATATTGAACTTTAATTATGCTCTTTAAGTTAGCTTAATGATCATTTATTTTAATTGTGAACAGCAAGGTAATATGAAAAAACAGTGAATAAATATAGACACGGATTAGTGTCATAGATAATTAAAATTTTAATCCCGAATTAAATTTACTACCAGCCAGCATACAAATGACGCGCTTTCAAACATTACTTACTCGGTTGAGTAGTATCCATTAGGGCACGGTACACAGCGCGGCCATGTCTTCAAAGCACTTTCGCTCAATTCACATTTGTCCCAATCCGAATATTGAGAGTCGATCCTGTACCCTGGTGGACACCGATAACACTTGTTGGGTATTGAACTACCATCTTCGGTGGGATAGTTGTATGTTGGGTAATTCGGTTGCTGCATCTCAAAAACTATTTAAATATACATCATTAAATATTTTTGTTGGTTACTTGGTTAGTAGAGTATATTAGGCAAAGGGTTGCAGCTTGCAGGTTCGAATCTAGTCACTAGCTGTAGTCCCCCTAACCCACGATGTTAGAAGGTAAACCTCTTTGTACTTCAACGAAATACTTAATTTTGTAAGTTTATTGTTTATCAACCACATGATAGGGCCTTCACTATTGTAGAACGTCATTAAATGTGCCAAAATACAGCGTATCGCTGTGGGGGACTTCCCTATACTGGTAGATAACATGACCAATTTATACAAAAAAAATAAAACTTAGGGGTTTACCCTGGGGGAATTCCCTGAACTTTATTAAATCTCGCTTTTAGTCGATTATTTTTTGGCGATCATAGTGCCTAACATGTTTATTCAATTTAAGCTAATTTAGTCATTTTTTAGTTCACTTTAAAATGATATATATAGGATATAGGAATCATGTTTATCCCCGTGAATGGGAAAACCTAGGGGGTTATCACACGGGCAATCGTCAGATCACCTCGCGCCCATCGTCGGGTTACCGGAGCTATTGCAGTGTGTTGTATATAATAGACCCGTTCCTTCAATTTGACAGAACCCATTAATCCGCTGGGTTCAGGCAATGTCCGTAAAGTGCCTTGCCCAAGGACACAACCGACTAGCTAGCGACCATTTTCGCACCTGCAACCTTTCGATTGAAAGGCGACGCACTTAACCGCTAGACCACCGGGCCGGACAAAAAGATGTTTAAAGATACTTTCAAAATTCCTTCGGGTAATACCCCAAAATTTAAACGTAAGAGGGAATCGTCAGATTATATACCTTGCATTTATCTTTCTGGTTAACGAAGTTGTTGTGGATGTTGTTTATGATTAAGATGTTTATTAATTGTTTGTGATCTCATAAAACCATTGGGTGTAATCAATGTCCGTTAATTGTCTTACCAAAGGCACAGCGTACCATCTACCGACAAGTTACGAGGCTAAAACACAATGGCTAAAACCAAAAAATCTAAGAAAAAAACACTAAACTAAAATAGCTAAAAAAACATTAAGCTAAGAAATAATATAGGCTACATTGTTCTAAACAATATTGTTGCAAAATCATAATTTAGGTGTGACATCGCTATTTGGTCTTGTAACACGTCGACAACTTCCAGTTGGCCATAGTTTGCTATAGCCCTTCGGTTCACTTCGTCAGCTGCACTATAACTGGAATTAGCAAACCGAACACGTAGACCGTGCTACATAACATGTATGGGGGTAAAAAACATTCTGGCAAGTGTAACAAGAACGAAGACTGTTTTTTTGCACTTTCGGTATTTTTGCCGCAGATATTTTTTTAAAGTCTGGAAAGGAAAGTTTACCTAAATTTGTAAAAAAGTAAAAGAAATAAATAATTAACTCCACAAAAAAAACAGAGTAAAATCAAATGGGGTTCCCCTGGGAATTCTGATGAGAACCCATTATGATGTACTAAAGTGTAAACCACGTGTTTGCCACCACTTTTTTAACCCCCCTTTTTCAGAGCCCACTTCCGCATGTTAAAGCGACGGGTTACCTAGTTACATTATCTCTTTTGGTATGTTTTATACAAATTGTACAACCGAAGTACTTTTCAAAATTTGAAATCCTTTTTTTAATAAAGTATTTACGTTGGTATATACCAGTGTTTTTTAAACTTTTTCAGTCGCGCCCCCCCTTGAGATTTGTGATTCACGCTCACGCCTCACCTACTCAAAAATCAAATTTACGAAGAATAGAACAATAATTTATTTGCTATTACCCTGCTTAGTGTAAAGGATGCAACTGTTTTTGGGAAACTAGTCGTATAATTCGAGGCTTTGTTGAAGTGTGTTAACGAGTTAGTGTTAACGAGAAATACGAGGTTTGACTGTCATTTAGAGCTGTTTTTCATCAATATGTCACTGTCATGCTCGCGCCCCCCTTGAGAAGCTTTCACGCCCGCCGAGGGGGGCGCGCCTCCCAGTTTAAGAACCCCTGGTATATACAAAGAAAACAACTATTAAAAAAAGAAAAATGCTATAAAATGTCCAACTCGATTGAAACTCTTTTGGTTTTCACATTGGAGGTAAAAATGTAAAAAACGTGTTTAATACCGATATAGTGAATTGATTTTAATGATATACAACTAAATATACAACAACATATTCATTACATAGTAGCTAACCTATAAAAATTTGACCTCGATTACATATTTTCTTCCGTACATTTTGAGTTTGGTTAAGTTTATGAGGAGGTAAAACGTTATTTAAATTTATTGCCTACTTTATTTGGCGTTCATACAGATTGAACACTACTTTGAGTTCAGTTGAGTGCTGAAAGGTTTCCCGAAAATGGTTCACGGTGGGTATACGGGGTTTCCAAATATTTTTGTTTGCATTAAAATTCCGCATCAAGCTGTGTTTGTTTGTGTTTAGCTGAATTATATAAGAGTATTATATATTTAATTATAATTTTTATATTTTACGGTATTTTTCGTGGTAACTTGGGTGTATGTTCTTTATTTAGAGTCCGTTTAAACTTTTCTCGGTTTATTTTATTCCTTTACAACTTTCTTTGCAATTTTAGGTGACTTATCTTTACCAGGCCCGGAATATTGGGAGTAAACGACTAATCAGAGCCGAAAATACCCAAAACGGCAGTGCATGTTTCTTTAAAATCCGTAGATATCGGCAGTAATGCCCCGAATGCTGAAAATGGGCATTTTCCGTGATAGCGGACTTCTCCTTGGGGTTTTTGTGAAATTAAAGATCAAAGAAAACTAAAATTAAAGGTCGAAGAAAAGGCATACCGGTTAAGATTCCTAAAAGTTTCAACCTGATTGGATAACGTGTTCTATTCATTGGCCTGGGAACCGAACACACCTTACGAGCGTGGAGCAGAAAAAAATATATATATATATAGTAAAAAAAACGTTACACCTTAAGCATAAGATATACCAAGCATGATTAAGTTACCGCGGAAACCAATCATTTCTGCGTGCAGAAACGTAAAGTGTTACATCGCCACAGCCAATGTGTTCCGCCCTAATGACTTTCCCTTTTTTTCTTTTTGGTCTGGTTTTTCCATTTCCAACTATTACGTATATCTAGTAGTATTTTTTTCAGTTATAACAAACGAGCTAAAACTTTATGTGATAAAATTTGAATTATATATCTTCATGATATATAATATAGAGCTTGTTATATTGTATTGTTGTTATATTTGAATAAGCCTGATAAGATAGTCCGACCGGTTAGTTTGCAGGTTCAAAACTGGTCGCTAGCTACCTAGTTGTGTCCTTGAGCAAGGCACTTAACGGACATTGCCTGTACCCAGCGTATTAATGGGTTCTAAGAAATAGAAGGAAGGTGTGTATCATATTTAACATACTGCAATAGCTCCGCTAACCCGACGATGGGCGCGAGGTGATCTGACGATTGCCCGTGTGTTAACCCCCTTGGTTTTCCCACTCACGGGGATAAACATGAATATCCTATCTCAGGATAAAATTTAGATGGCGTAAAACCAATTAGTAGATATCTATGCGCAGATAAAATTTAAATGGCGTATAACCAATTAATAGATATCTATACGCAGATAAAATTTAGATGGCGTACAACCAATTAGTAGATATTTACGCGCAGCCGTATCCGGCGAGTGATATCGTGTTAGTCATGGCATTAATATTCTAGGCTTCGAACGGATTTTACAAATAGTGGTTGTTAACAGATGCGACTAGGGACGGAACGGTAGTCTGATTTTTCTCTGCTAGGTGGCGCTATTTATTTTTTTGGAATTATCTGGGGAGTAACTATTTTCGATATTAATGTTAGGGTTGGGGTTAAAGTTAGTTCTGGGGTTGAGATTAGTGTTTGGGACAGGGTTAGAATTACTTTCTATAGCAATCTAAGTGATCTAAGCGGTCCTGTAGTATTTAGAGGCACCCGCGACTGTCTTATACTAGTTTTCGCACATAATGATCGTATTCCTCGTTAGTGTAGTGGTAATCGTCGCCGCCTGTCACGCGGGAAACTGTGGTTCGATTCCCCTACGGGGAGCTTTTTTTCCGTTTTTTTAACTCTTTTGTTTCTTAGTTATAAACAAACTCATCATAACCCCGCATTCAGCTTGTCTGAGCATTTTTGGAATTTTTCCAAGCATTGGCTAAAGTAATCGATCTCTTCGCAGTTTTTTGATTGTAAACACTATTTACTTAAAATGCGTAAATGTTGTAATAAACATGGGGCTAGAGTTGGTGTTAGTCTTGTGGTTGAGTTTAGTGTTTAGGAATGGGTTAAAATTAGTGTCTGTAATTTTAGTTAGTAGTTTCCCTCCTCCCCGCTTTAGTACAGCTGATAAATAGCGCCATCCAGCAGAGAAAAATCAGACTACCGTTCTGTCTCTAGTCGCATGTGTTGTTAACATGTGACTGACATTCTCTTACATCTAAAAACAAAACACCATTTACCTGATATCTAAAACATTGTGTTGCACATTGGCGATTGGCCGTAGTTAACAGATTTGCCTATTTTTTATACCAGTGACGCCAAGATGGTTTCTTTCTTACACCTTGATATATTGAATACGCGGTAAACATTAACTTGTTGGCAGCAACGTATTGGTGTTCTTAATTTGTTTGATGTTTACGCTTTTTCATATATCATAATGAAACCCTATTAATAAATCACACATTCTTGATCTGTTAATACAACTTTTGTACTGTTCTACATCACTGAATACCTATTATGGGGTTTTGTCGTATGAGGAACTAATATACCAACGGAAACCCCCATTTCTATCGCACTGTTAGTTAACAAACAGGCTACTCTTTTGTATCTTTTATTTAAGTGTGTGCCCCAGTGTAGTACGTGCCATTGTGTGCTTTACCTCTCTCTCCTTTTGTGCTGCTCTCTCCGTCTCTCTTATCAGGCCAGTTGTTCGATACACGCTTAACTTAATATTGACAATGTTGCTGTGAACCAATGGACCGTAAATCTCCCAAGTTCATGGACTGCTAAGTAAAACTTTTCTTATTATCAAATCATTTAATCCAAACTATTATTATGGGTCCCATTTAAAAAATTGGAACGCATATTGTTTTTGTCCGTTTTTTTTTTCGTTTTTTTGTCAAACTCTTTACAGGCACGGCATGTCGCCCCGACATCTACCAGAAGGAATAATAGAATCGCAATGATACTTTGCTATTTGTTAGACAACATGGTCTAGATATACAGAAACCAAAATATTGGGTGAAAAATTCAGGTGAATTGCCCTGGAACGTTAAAGACCAAAACGGTATTAAAAAAATAGCTCTTTTACGCATAGCGCTTGAACGGTAGGTTCAATTTAAGTCAGATTTGATAAAATGTAAGTGCATTAGTAACTGGTTTAACAGTTAAAAAAATTACCTAGGGAAGTACCCTAAAAATAAGATTTTGTTGTCAAATCATGATTGTGACAGGCATGCCATGTCGCCCGACATCTACAAAAAGGAATAATGAAATCGCAATGAGACTTTGTTATTTGTTTGACAACATGGTCTTGATATGCAGAAACCAAAATTGTAGGTGATAAATTAAGGGGAATTCCCCTAAGACGTTAAAAGCCAAAAACGGTATTTTTTGTAAAAAATAGCTCTTTTGCCCGGTGACCAGTCAACTGAACCCCTTACAACTGAACCCCTTACAACTGAACCCCTTACAACTGAACCCCTACAACTGAACCCTTTACAACTGAACCCCTACAATTAAGCCCCTTACAACTAAACTCCTTTTAACTAAACCCCTTTAAACTGAACCCCTTTACAACTGAACCCAGTTTAATTGAACCTCTTTACAACTGGTTCTGTTAAAAGGGGTTCAGTTGTAAAGGGTTCAGTTGTAAGGGGTTCAGTTGTCATGGAACCCTTTTGCCCATAGCGCTTGAAGGGCAGCTCCAATTTGTAGCAGATTTGGTGGAATGTAAGTGCATTATAGTAACTGATTTTACACTTTGAAGAAATAAAATAAATACCTTGGAAAATACCCTAAAAATAAGATTTTGTTCTCAAATCATAATTGTGACAAGCATGCCATGTCGCCCCGACATCTTACAGAATAAAAAATGTAATCGCAATCAAACTTTGGTATTTGTTAAACAACATGACCTAGATATGCAGAAAACAACATTTTGGGTAATAAATCTAGGGGAATTCCCCTGAGACGTTAAAAACCAAAACGCGATATTTTTATAAAAAAATAGCTTATTTGTGCATATCGCTTGAACGGCAGCTCCAATTTAAATCACATTTGGTAAAACGTTGGACCTTTAAACACTCTGTGCCAATTACAAGAAACAAAACATTTATTAGGGTAATTCCCTTAAAAACGAAGATATTTTCTTGAATTATGATTGTGACAGGCATGCCATATCGTAATGACATCTTCATCAAGGAGATCGACATATCAGACACGGAATCAACAAATCAGATTAAAACTTTAAGAATTGTCATATAACAAAACCCATATATGTAAAAACAAAAACTTATGTACTAAACCCAGGGTAATTCCCTGAAACCATGAAAAACTAAATCGAGCTGTTTTGGGAATTTAGTTTCGTTTTAGTACAGCGTTTAAAAAGGAACTTTAATTTAAAATATTTGTGGTGAAATGTTTGTAAATTTAAGACGTTTTTTTACCTTCACATGGAAAAGCAGTTTGGTTTGATAACTATGGGACCCGTGCGTTTTTGCTTGCAGAAACAAATTATATACTCGGTGTATAAAATTCAAATTGTAGTAAGGGGCCCTGCTCGCAAGAATATACAGCATACAAAATGTGTTTTACAATTAGTGGTGGGTAAACACGTGGTTGACACTCTCTAGTTATGATAGCCTTCGCCTAACAATTCTTTTGAAATTAGCCGATGTATAGGCTGTGGCGTTTTGGGTTTATTTGGGTAGTGCTGGGGCTCGTTTTTAACATGCTTAATTTAGAAACCGAGATGGGCTCCTCCCAAAGACCGTGTTTGTATATAATTGGTATATGTATCGGTCGCGTAACCATACGGCTATGTTACCGTACCGCTTGCAAGTGTAATGAATTAGCGTCGAAACAGCGCTCTATAGCCCCACAGTGTTTGTGTTACAAATGGGGCCTATTATTCTTAAGACGTCAAAGATATCAGTCATGTGATTTGTTTAACCAATTATATCGGCCAGCATATGGATAAAACGTGACTATTCTGACACTATAACAAAGAATGTAACATGATATAACGTGAGGTAATGTTAAGTATGCGCCTGATAAGGTGGTTGTATGGCGACGTAGGTATATATGTATATTATGTATTAAGTAAAGCCGTACAAAAGTAATACAACAGTTAAAAGATGTATTATTTATTAATCTAGTTTTAGTAAAGAAATGTAAGTCACTTTAGTTTATTTTTTATTGCTTTTTTAGTATATTTATTTTGTTATAATAAAGAAAAATAGCAGAGTTATTTAAAAAAATTTAGACAAGACTAGGTCATTCAGTCAGGCGTGAAACAAACAAGATGTCGACAGAGCGCATGAAAACCCGGGGGGTTTCCCTATGAATTTATTCCCAGTGAGTTCTTAACGCTGCCTGCTGAATTATATTCTTAACGCTGTATAGGCTACTTATTTAGTTTTTCAAGGTAGATGCTCATTTGCCTCCCAGGGAATATGTGGTCAAATCTGCGAGAAGTCTAAATATGTTTTAAGTTTTGTAGAACAGTACAAAAATTATCTAACTTATTAAAAATATAAGTAGAAATCTAGAACACAAATACGGCAAAGATGCCAACAAGTTAATGTTTCCCGCTTATTCAATGAGTCAAGTGCGGAGCTCGCTATAGTTCACGCCTGTTTTGGTCAGCTTCTTAAAGTTTCGTTGAAAGTGGTTTCTTCTTAAAATCAAGTTCGGGTCAGGTGTTACTCGGGTCAGGTGTTACTCATACATATTTGAATGGTTTTAGATTCGAAACTTGTTTTTAAATAATTAGCTGTGTCCTTGGACAGGGCTCTTTGCGCGGACATTGCCTGAACTTAACGGATAAATGTGTTCTACCAAAATTAAAATAAAGTTTTAATTGTGCCGTTAGAGGTGAAATTCTTGGATCGGCGCAAGACGAACGTATTGCGAAAGCATTTGCCAAGAATGTTTTCTTTAATCAAGAGCGAAAGGC
>CH002915.1:255045-265448 GCA_000149265.1 Ciona savignyi | reverse complement strand
CACACTGTAAACACCTAATAAGTTGGAAAAATATTTTAAAAGCAAGTTGGGATGCAGTAAATTTAGTTGTAATAAACATTATAGTTATATTCTATGCCAAATAAAGGCTTAAACAGTGGTCTTTTTTTTGCAGAAACTGTTTAGAAGATGTAATAGAAGAAGTAGACCCTGGCAAGTATATGAAATTTAATGCAATTATTTAACAGATTAACGCATCAGTATTTCTTGTTAATGTTTGTATAAATGAAAATCGATTACCCGATGATGCTGGCTCTATTTTTTTAACGTAGCTGGTTTATCCAAGTTAGGAATAGCTTAATTGTTGCCTTATTACATAGTGGTATTCTTCAGGAGTGCAAATTAAAAACAAATTTTTTTTTATTATAATTGTAATTTGTTTTATTTATTTTATTCATTATGATTTTCTGACAACCCAGTAAAATAACGCGTGAATAACTAACTATGTTAAACATTGAAATTCTGGTATAAAATATTAAGGGTCGTTTTCGACTGAAATTTATGTAACTAAATGTAACCGAAGTTTATCTTAAAAGTATTTTAAAATACTACCGGTACTCAAATGTTTTAATTAACCAAACATTTTAACTTAATATTAAGTAACTTAGGCTACACTACTTTCGACAGTAAAACGATGTCCGGATCTCGATTTAAGCCCCGGTGTTCGTACAACTCCTGGCAGCAGTTTTACAGTTGGTGGATCAGCCAGGTTTCAGTGCATTGATACTAACAAGGTGCTCAGTGGTAACCAGGAGTCAAACTGTTTGTCTGATCAAACGTGGGATAGAAGCCCCCCTACTTGTGGTAAGTATTTTTTATTTTGAGGTGAATAGTATTTATATCTTGTTGTTGGTATTGTGAATCATTTTTGTAAAATGTTTTGTCGCTTTTTTTTTGTCAAACGCTTTTACATGGGTGTCTTGTCTGTCCAAAATTTTCAAAAATGACTTATTAAATCAGAACAATACTGTCAGATATGGTAGATATTATTAAGATATGGTAGATATCATTAATTTAAACCCTCAAATTTAGGGTTTTAAGAGAGGAAACTTACCTTGAATTTTAAAACACTATATGTTACGTTTTTACGGCATTATATTTTTTAGGGATCATTATGCTCAACATAATGGTCCAAATTTAAACTAATTCTTCAGTGGTAAAATCTGTGTTAACACCTTTATAATTAAAGTCACTAAAACGTTAGAATTATAGTTTATATAACTTAAGCGACATTACTTTCGACAGTAAAACGATGTCCGGATATGAATTTAAGCCCCGGTGTTCGTACAGCTCCTGGCAGCAGTTTTACAGTTGGTGGATCAGCCAGGTTCCAGTGCATTGATACTAACAAGGTGCTCAGTGGTAACCTGGAGTCAAACTGTTTGTCTGATCAAACGTGGGATAGAAGCCCCCCTACTTGTTGTAAGTATTTTTTTATTTTGAGGTGATTAGTTTTTATATCTTGTTGTTGGTATAATGTATCATTTTTGTAAAATGTTTTGTCGCTTTTTTTGTCAAACGCTTTTACATGGGTGTCTCGTCTGTCCAAAATTTTCAAAAATGACTTATTAAATCAGAACAATACTTTTAGATATGGTAGATATCATTAATTTAAAACCTTAAATTTAGGGTTTTAACAGAGGAGAATTGAATCGTAAAACACTATATGTTACATTTTTACGGCATTATATTTTCTAGGGATCATTATGCTCAACCAAATGGCCTAAATTTAAACTTATTGATTAGTGATAAATTCTTTGTTAACACCTTTGCAATTAAAGTCACTAAAACGTCGGAATTGTAATTTAGACATATTTTGTTTCGACAGTAAAACGATGTCCGGATATGAATTTAAGTCCCGGTGTTCGTACAACTCCTGGCAGCAGTTTTACAGTTGGTGGATCAGCCAGGTTCCAGTGCAGTGATACTAACAAGGTGCTCAGTGGTAACCTGGATTTAAACTGTTTGTCTAATCAAACGTGGGATAAAAGCCCCCCTACTTGTAGTATTTTTTTATTTTGTGGTAATGTGGTTAGTAATTATATGTTGTTGTTGGTATAATAAATCATTGTTGTAAAATGTTTTGTCGCTTTTTTGTCAAACGCTTTTACATGGGTGTCTTGTCTGTCCAAAATTTTCAAAAATGACTTATTAAATCAGAACAATACTTTTACACATGGTAACTATCATTAAGATATGGTAGATATTATTAAGATATGGTAGATATCATTAAGATATGGTAGATATCATTAAGATATGGGAAATATCATTTATTACGATATGGTAGATATCATTTTTTTAAAACCTTAAATTTAGGGTTTTAACAGAGAAGAATTGAATCGTAAAACACTATATGTTACGTTTTTTCGGCATTATATTTTTTAGGGATCATTATGCTTAACCGAATGGCCTAAATTTAAACTAATTGATTAGTGATAAATTCTTTGTTAACATCTTTACAATCAAAGCAACTAAAACATTGAATTAAAGTTTAGACATTTTCTTTTAACAGTAAAACGATGTCCGGATCTCAATTTAAGCCCCGGTGTTCGTACAACTCCTGGCAGCAGTTTTACAGTTGGTGGATCAGCCAGGTTCCAGTGCATTGATACTAACAAGGTGCTCAGTGGTAACCAGGAGTTAAGCTGCTTGCCTGATCAAACGTGGGATAGAAGCCCCCCTACTTGTGGTAAATATTGTTTTTATTGTAGAGATTCTTGTTGCAGATTATATTTTGAATAAGGTAGTAAAGATGCCTAGATAAGTAGGAAATATTGAGTTGTCTCAAAAAGCTGAAGAACTTTGTATTGTTCTTTAAACTTTTGCTTTATTATGTCTATGTAGGGAACTGAACATTATTTTTAAATGTATTTCAGACATCGACAATCCAAATAAATGCATCAGCGGTTCATGGGGTGACGACTGCATGAATGCTTGTGGGTACTGTCGCACGGCACTATCAGAAAGTAAGTATTAGTTCTTGTTGCCTTGGTGCAGTCCATTCGGTTTGACGATAATGAATAAGTGATTTAATCAACTCGTGCAATATTACATGTTTTTGAGGTGATCTCATTACAATATTGGAACGTAATTTTTTATTAACTTTAGTCAGTATTTATACAATGTCTTAATTTTGTTGGGCTTAAAACACGAAATTTTCAGTCCAAAGTGAGTACGACTGTGACCCTGTAACAGGTGCATGTTCACAAGGCTGCCAGGAAGGTTATAGTGGATCCAACTGTGATCAAGGTAAACTGCACTATTTTATTTAAAAAAAATTAAAAAATTAATTTTTATAATGTTAAAAGCAAATGGTGTTTATAACCATATAGTATTGCTCATTTTGGCAAACTAGGTAAATAATTATACAGCGTTATAGAATTGGCGTGTGGTGTATAGTGCCTTTAAATTAATGTCCGGCCCGATGGTCTAGCGGTTAAGTGCGTCGCCTTTCAATCGAAAGGTTGCAGGTGCGAAACTGGTCGCTAGCTAGTCGGTTGTGTCCTTGGGCAAGGCACTTTACGGACATTGCCTGAACCCAGCGGATTAATGGGTTCTACCAAATTGAAGGAACGTGTCTATCACATACAACACACTGCAATAGCTCCGGTAACCCGACGATGGGCGCGAGGTGATCTGACGATTGCCCGTGTGATAACCCCTGGGGTTTTCCCATTCACGGGGATAAACATGAATATCCTATCCTATCCTATCCTATATCCTAAATTGTTGTACTTAAATAGAATATTTTTATGTTTTCCATTTATGTGGATAAACATAAATTCACCTATTTTATCTTATCCTTTTCCCGTTATTGGTGAAACGCAATGGGCGTTAACATATGGGCAATCGTCAGATGGGCGCCCACCATCGGGATAAAGGTGGACACACAAATCTGGAAACTTCCCAGTGCCATAATGGTTCCTTACAAAGGAAAAATACATGACAAGCCTTCAAATATCCGATCTAAGGTTGTGTAAACGTTATGTACCACACTAAAATTGGCTGAATTGAAAACAACTGTCCAACTTACGCAACATCTAATTAACATTACAGCGATATGCAAACAAGACTGTGGACCAGGCGTGTGCGTTGCACCAGATTACTGCGCCAACTGTGGAGATATCTCCCTTGTGTCACCAAACTGTGAAGGTTAGTTGCAGAACTTCGGTGGAATATTTTATGTTTTATTTCCGTGAAAAGAATATCACAACTGTTGTTTTCATACCTAACATCTTTAGATTACCTTATTGTTAGGTAATTACAACCCATTAATCCATCGGGTTCAGGCGATGTCCGCAAAGTTCCGGACCAAGAACACAACCGACCAGCTGGCGACCAGTTTCGAATCCTTATTATTTTTGCTGAAGGGTGACGCACCTACCAACCAAGCTATTTGGCCGGACTTGGTTTATTTTACGCAGAGAAACCATCTGTTGCAAACAAATATTATATAGGCAACATATATTAAGTGTCGTTCACAATTATATAACCGTGTGGTCAAGGTTAAAATCGAACAAAGAACTTATCTGGTTAGAATTACCCTAAAAGTGTTAATTAACAATCTTTATCAATCAGACATTCGGTTAAGAGGACTTCTTGGACCACTTTATGCAAGCGTCATATTTTCGATGTTTCTAGCTATCTGTATGATTGGTTCTAGGTGCTACAAGCGGTGTGAACAATTCTTAGAACTCTAAGAGGACGCAAAGGAATTTTTATTATACAAATGTCGAATTCGAGCTTGACAAAGTGAACGACCAGTTCTTTTAAGTCTGCAATATAGCCGTATCTTAAACGATTGAAATTGCACGCATGTAAGCTATTTATTGTTGATTACAAGTCATTAAGTTGTTTGCTTTGCTGGACTTCTTGGACCCCTCTTTGCATGTGTTATATTTTTTGTGTTTCTAGCTATCTGTGGGATTGGTTCTGGGTTGTACCGCTGTCATGTGGACAATACATAACACTATACGTAAAAACATATCGGTTTCTGCCGATTTTAAATTTTTAGTTATAAGAACTTTGGTTTTTTTCCCAGCGTAAACCGATTCCAAAAACACGTGCTTATGATGTGGAAAACTCCTAGTTTTGTTATGAACTACTGGACTAGATTACGGTGTTACACAATTAATATTATCCAAGTGTTGACTGCGTGTTCGGCGCACTTTTACTGTTTTCAAAAATTTATTCAAAATTAATTGTGCAAACAAAACTCGTTATTATTGTTGCTTTTTATTTAATATTGTACCAACGTATTGCATAAAATCGTGATTAAAATCTTTGTGTTTGTAAAATGTATATCAGTGGAAGTAAAAGATAGAAACTGCAGATCAAAATGATTAGAGAATTAGGTTTAGTGTTAGGGCTGGTGTTAGTTGCATCGGATTCGCCTTGTATTCACAATTCAAACATCTGCGGTAAGGTGACGTCATCCACTTGAAAACCGCACAATCATTCTGGGAACGCCTAAAGGTATGACGTAAGGGAAGAATGTTCGGTTGGTCATCTGTTTATGACGTATTGGTCACAAGTTGCCTGAGGCCTGTTTATGTGCAACGAAGAAATCGTGCGTTGCCGACTTCTTGATCTGACTGGACTTAAGTGGGAGGGAGAAAACGAAGCTTTGGGAGACTGGTGTTTGACCAGAGCAGAACGAAGTGACTGCCACCTGGCGCGCTTAAGCGCCAGGGCTTTCGAGACTTTGTGGCATATTTGACAGAAAAGGAACAAGGCAAAAGTCGCAGCTTCCGGATTAAACAAAGAACGAGTTGACAAGCCGCAAAGGAAAACGAACTGTCTGATAATCGCATCGCGCAGTTATTCCGACGCGATTCGGTCGCTGCGAATTGATTCCCGAGTAACGTGCGTTGGTTTATTCGTGTGTTCGTATTGACAACGTTTGACAATAAACAACTAACTTCCAACTAGCGTGTGCTCGATCTGGAGTCGGATCGGAGGATTATTGCAGCAGGATATTCGAGCCACGCGGTGCAGCACAGAGCGTCCATCAATAACGCTTATGGTGCACATACTGAGGGTAAAATCCTCCTCTAAAAACGTCAAACGTTGCATTAGGTTATGGGTTTGAGTTCAGTGTAAGTGGCAGGTATAGATTCAGTTTCTTTAGTTTTTATGGGCAGTTTTCCTGTTTTTAGTGTTGCCCGTTAAAGTGTGGAAACAATTAGTGCCAACAACTACTTCAGTGCGTGCAGCCCCGCAAACTACAGATTATCAATTGCCGGATACGCAAAACTCTTACTTACTGAACTGTTTTAGCTTTGCATAGAATCAATAAATCGATTTAATTACTGATTTGCTTATTATTTCTAAAAAGGTATTAGCTTAAATAGCATTGGTGGAACTTTAAACGGTAAAAACCTCTAATTTAAGGTTTTACCCAAATAAAATTCCCTACAATCATAAAACCCTAGTTTACTCTTTTTTTCGGGATTTTATTTTAAGAATTATAGTCGCTAACATACTTGCAAAAATTTAAATTATTTTGAATGTCGTTAGTTTACTTACCAAAAATGTTTAAAACATTGAATTTTGGGGAACTGGAGAAATTCGCCAACTTGGTGAGGTACGTTATTCGTCAAATGTATAACAGGGATAATTTGTCTGAGATCGTCTAAAAGAAGTATTCAAATCAAAATATACTTTCGGGTGTGTTACCTAACATAACCTGCATATACCGAAATAAAAAAATAGAATTTTATCTTGGGGAATTCTCTTAAATTTTAAAACACTAATTTACCATTTTTTGTCATTTTATTTTGTATTTTCGTAAAAACCAGCCTAATTGTCCAAATTTTAATTAAATTTTGATATTGTTAGTCCATTTTCGAATTACATAGAGAATTTTCCCATATTGCTTAAGTTGTTTCATTAAACGCATTACAGTAGTGTCTTGTCCGTGCAAAAATATCTTGAACGTATTTTTAAATTTAAATAAATAACATTTTCCATAATGAATTAAATGTGAACTGTACATTATGTCTTATTTGGTTACATAGGCAACCATCCGTGTTATCTCGAAAACTGTTACGATCAGGTTAAAACAATCAACAATGTTATATGGTTAGTCTAGACGCGCACGAATCTAACGGGAGTATTGGCTTTACTTTTCCGACCTTGGTAAACAAGTTTGGTTTGTTAACTCAGGGACCCATTCGTATATACTTGCAGAAACAAATTTTATAAAACGTGAAAAAATATATATATTGTGGTAAGGGGCCCTGCTTGCACATGTGCAGGTGTATGTACATTGGTAACAATAGAGAGGTGTTTGTACAAATGGGGGTGATTGACAAGTAGTTGTCGGTCTCTTTTTTTGTTAAAATGACAAAAAAGAGGGTAAGGGTTGTATAATTTTAAACACCTTAAAAGAACTGCCATGTTAGTTAGATCAATTATTTTATAAATCATGCTTTTGTCCTGTATATAGTTTTCCACATCTGCACTATCTTGAAAAAGTATATACGCGAACAAAAATCGTTACTTAAAACTAATTATTTCACCCCAAATATTTTTATTTTACAAAGATTTACAACGACAAATTACAATTTATACCAAAACAGTTTTTCGAATAAAATTGCAACAATCGTTACGATGATGACGTTACTACAAGGAAACACAGATCTCTCGGACGAAATTCCCGAGATTTCCTATGAAATGTCAATAACCATTTTTATTGTCGGGTACGTCTACTTCTTGTGAACTGCCTTAAAATTATCTAAAAAGCAATTTCAATGCCCCTTATGAACAATTATTTTTTTCAAATTTTCTTGTTATCTTTAAAATTTATTTTTCTTTATTCATGGTATGGATTATGAGTTATTCTGCACCAAACGGTGTTTAAATTGATGCTATAGTCTGCGCTTATTGATGTGGTGATATTCTTATAAAATAAACGAGTTTTAAATCATTGACATTATCCGGCTGTGACGGCGAGTATGGGCCGTTGTGATCAGTTTTCCCAACCACGTTCTATAAATCATATTTTGTTGAATGCCTAAATTGTAATTATTCATATAATAGTTTGTCTATATAACGTTTTTAATACATCAGAATTGGCATAGTTCACCTTAAAGACGGTAGATCATACTACCTCACCCCCCAGCTTTGATTTTAAGTTTTCGAGTTGTATAATTTTAACTTATATCGTTAAATGTTGTCAACCTTCGATTGTACAAACGCAACGCATGATTAATTCTAAAGTATCTAGCCCCAACACATTGGTCTAGTGGTTTATTGCGTCGCCTTTCATCCGAAGGATTGTAGATTCGAAACCGGTCAGTAGCTTGTCGGTTGTGTCATAGGGCAAGGAACTTACAGACGTTGCCTGAACCTATAGCAGATTTATGGGTTCTACCAAATTGAAGGAACGTGTGTGTCATATACAACACACTGCAATAGCTCCTGTAACCCGATGGTGGAAATTCTACTTTAATAAAAATGCCGTGGTAATTGTTTATTAGTAAACGCTTAAGGCTTAATTTTTTTTTGTTACCGAGCCAAGTTTCGAGCCTATGATGGGCTCGTCACTAGGACCGTTTTTTGTACAAGAGTCGGTATATGTATCGGTCGCGGTAACCATTTGGCCACACGACCGTACAGTAAAGGCTTAATTGAGAAGTTAAATAAGTCCCATCGTGACACGTACACCATCTGGTGTTATGTAATTTTCGCGTGGTTTATCTGTGAGCTCAGTCGAGCACGTTTACATAGTTATTAACGAGTTTTTAAACAGTTAAGCTAAGAATAATTTTTATTATGACACATGACAATACTAAAATAATAGTTTAGATTAAATGATTGGTAGGCTAATAAGAAAAGTTATATTTAGCAATGTATGCACTTTGGAATTGGAGTAAACTGATTTACGTTCCGTTGGTTCACAGCAACAGTGTCAATATTACGTCAAGCGTGTAACAAACAACTGGCTTAATAAGAGAGATGGAGAGAGCAACAGAAAAAATGGGGAGAAAGGTACAGCACACAATATTTTTCTTTACTGGCAAGTGGCAACCCTTCTTTGGCTTGCTATTTATTTATTTATTTATTTTTTCATATTTATTATTTATTTATTTTAACATTTTGTTTGTTTTGTTTTTCTTTTTTGTTATTTTAGCGCACTACCGTAGTGCTCCTTTTTCACACTCCTACATAAGTATTAATCAAATGCATTAGTGTTATGCAATTAGTGTGTCATAATAAGAATATTTATTGTAAATATGCCCCGGTAAGTGTGCTTGAAACTAATAGTGTCATCTGACATTAGTGGAATTTCATTTTAGGTTTTTTTCTTATCTTTTCATTTTAGGGGGTTTTTCTTATCTTTTTCCCCTTTAATGACGTGTTTAACGACTGTTCGTTTTGCCGTCTTTTCCTGTTCCCGTGTCATTATTTTATTCGCTTGCCATTTTTAAATACTGGGGCAAAAAAATGAATAAACTAAACTAAAACTAATGTCACGTGCTACACCGAGGCGCACACTATATTAAAGATACAAAAGGGTGGCCTGTTGGTCAGCTAAGAGCCCGAGAAAATGGGGGTTTTCGTAAAATGTTGGACTTACACTTTCTTAAAACGACAAGAAAGCTTAATTTGTATCAGTACACCAGTAAATAAGTTTGTCGGGGTAATTGTTTATCAGTACAGGCTTAATTGAGAAGTTAATTAAGTCCCATCGACCATCGTGACACACCATCTGGTGTTACATAGTTATTAACGAGTTTTTAAACAGTTTAGCTAAAGAGAATTTTTATTATGACAATGCTAAAATAATAGTTTGGATTAAATGATTGATAATAAAAGTTATATTTAGCAATGTTTTCACTTGGGAATTGGAGTAAACAGTCCATGAACTTGTGAGTTACCTGATTTACGATCCATTTGTTCACAGCAACATTGTCAATATTACATTAAGCATGTATCGAACAACTATAGCGCCAAACAACTGGCATGATAAGAGAGATGGAAAGAGCAACACAAAAGGATAGAGAGGTACAGCACGCAATGTCACGTGCTACACCGAGGCGCACACTGAATAAAAGGTACAAACGGGTGGCATGTTTGTTAACTAACAGTGAGATAGAAATGAGGGTTTTCGTTGGTATAACAGTTCCTCAAACGACAAAACCCCTTAATAGGTATTCAGTGATGTAGAACAGTACAAAAGTTGTATAACAGATCAAGAATGTGTGATTTGTTGATAGGGTTTCAATAAGATATATGAGAAAGCGTAAACAAATCAAGAACACCAATACGTTGCTGCCAACAAGTTAATGTTTACCGCTTATTCAATATATCAAGGTGTAAGAAAGAAACCATTTTGGCGTCACTGGTATAAAAAAATAGGCAAATCTGTTAACTACGGC
>CH002915.1:237973-254945 GCA_000149265.1 Ciona savignyi | reverse complement strand
CTTGGTTATACGCCATCTAAATTTTATTTGCGCATAGATATCTACTAATTGGTTATACGCCATCTAAATTTTATTTGCGCATAAATATCTACTAATTGGTTATACGCCATCTTAATTTTATTTGCGCATAGATATCTACTAATTGGTTATACGCCATCTAAATTTTATTTGCGCATAGATATCTACTAATTGGTTATACGCCATCTAAATTTTATTTGCGCATAAATATCTACTAATTGGTTATACGCCATCTAAATTTTATTTGCGCATAGATATCTACTAATTGGTTATACGCCATCTAAATTTTATTTGCGCATAAATATCTACTAATTGGTTATACGCCATTAATTTTTATTTGCGCATAAATATCTACTAATTGGTTATACGCCATCTAAATTTTATTTGCGCATAGATATCTACTAATTGGTTATACGCCATCTAAATTTTATTTGCGCATAAATATCTACTAATTGGTTATACGGCATCTAAATTTTATTTGCGCATAGATATCTATTAATTGGTTATACGCCATCTAAATTTTATTTGCGCATAGATATCTACTAATTGGTTATACGCCATCTAAATTTTATTTGCGCATAAATATCTACTAATTGGTTATACGCCATCTAAATTTTATTTGCGCATAAATATCTACTAATTGGTTATACGCCATCTAAATTTTATTTGCGCATAAATATCTACTAATTGGTTATACGCCATCTAAATTTTATTTGCGCATAGATATCTACTATTTGGTTATACGCCATCTAAATTTTATTTGCGCATAAATATCTACTAATTGGTTATACGCCATCTAAATTTTATTTGCGCATAAATATCTACTAATTGGTTATACGCCATCTAAATTTTATTTGCGCATAAATATCTACTAATTGGTTATACGCCATCTAAATTTTATTTGCGCATAAATATCTACTAATTGGTTATACGCCATCTAAATTTTATTTGCGCATAGATATCTATTAATTGGTTATACGCCATCTAAATTTTATTTGCGCATAGATATCTATTAATTGGTTATACGCCATCTAAATTTTATTTGCGCATAGATATCTATTAATTGGTTATACGCCGTCTAAATTTTATCCATATATTTTATATATGATAGGATATTTATGTTTATCCCCGTGAGTGGGAAAACCAAGGGGGTTAACACACGGGCAATCGTCAGATCACTTCGCGCCCACCGTCGGGTTACCGGAGCTATTGCAGTATGCTGTATATGTTACACACGTTCCTTCAATTTACTAGAACCCATTAATACGCTGGGTACAGGCAATGTCCGTTAAATGCCTTGCTCAAGGACACAACTAGGTAGCTAGCGACCAGTTTAGAACCTGCAAACTAACCGGTCGTACTATCTTATCAGGCTTATTCAAATAGAACAACAATACAATATAACAAGCTCTATATTATATATCATGAAGATATATAATTCAAATTTTATCACATAACCTTTTAGCTCGTTTGTTATAAATGAAAACAATACTACTAGATATACGTAATAGTTGGAAATGGAAAAACCAGACCAAAAAGAAAAAAGGGAAAGTCATTAGGGCGAAACGCATTGGCTGTGGCGATGTAACACTATACGTTTCTGCACGCAGAAATGATTGGTTTTCGCGGTAACTTAATCATGCTTGGTATATCTTATGCTTAAGGTGTAACGTTTTTTTACTATATATATATGTATTTTTTTCTGCTCCACGCTCGTAAGGTGTGTTTGGTTCCCAGGCCAATGAATAGAACACGTTATCCAATCAGGTTGAAACTTTTAGGAATCTTAACCGGTATGCCTTTGCTTCGACCTTTAATTTTAGTTTTTTTCGACCTTTAATTTCACAGAAACCCCAAGGAGAAGTCCGCTATCACGGAAATGCCAATTTTCAGCATGTTGGGGCATTATTGCCGATATCTACGGATTTTAAAGAAACATGCACTGCCGTTTAGGGCATTTTCGGCTCTGATTAGTCGTTTACTCCCAATATTCCGGGCCTGGTAAAGATTAGTCACCTAAAATTGCAAAGAAACGTGTAAAGGAATAAAATAAACCGAGAAAAGTTTAAACGGACTCTAAATAAAGAACATATACCCAAGTTACCACGAAAATACCGTAAAATATAAAACACACAAACAAACACAGCTTGATGCGGAATTTTAATGCAAACAAAAATATTTGGAAACCCCGTATACCCACCGTGTACCATTTTCGGGAAACCTTTCAGCACTCAACTGAACTCAAAGTAGTGTTCAATCTGTATGAACGCCAAATAAAGTAGGCAATAAATTTAAATAACGTTTTACCTCCTCATAAACTTAACCAAACTCAAAATGTACGGAAGAAAATATGTAATCGAGGTCAAATTTTTATAGGTTAGCTACTATATAATTAATATGTTGTTGTATATTTAGTTGTATATCATTAAAATCAATTCACTATATCGGTATTAAACACGTTTTTTACATTTTTACCTCCAATGTGAAAACCAAAAGAGTTTCAATCGAGTTGGACATTTTATAGCATTTTTCTTTTTTTAATAGTTGTTTTCTTTGTATATACCAACGTAAATACTTTATTCAGAAAAAAAGGATTTCAAATTTTGAAAAGTAATTCGGTTGAACAATTTGTATAAAACATACCGAAAGAGGTAATGTAACCATCAGGCAACCCGTCGCTTTTACATGCGGAAGTGGGCTTTGAAAAAGGGGGGTTAAAAAAGTGGTGGCAAACACGTGGTTGACACTCTTCAGTTTAGTACATCATAATGGGTTCTCATCAGAATTCCCAGGGGAACCCCATTTGATTTTACTCTGTTTTTTTTTGTGGAGTTAATTATTTATTTCTTTTACTTTTTTTACAAATTTAGGTAAACTTTCCTTTCCAGACTTTAAAAAAATATCTGCGGCAAAAATACCGAAAGTGCAGAAAAACAGTCTTCGTTCTTGTTACACTTGCCAGAATGTTTTTTACGCCCATACATGTTATGTAGCACGGTTTACGTGTTCGGTTTTCTAATTCCAGTTATAGTGCAGCTGACGAAGTGAACCGAAGGGCTATAGCAAACTATGGCCAACCGGTAGTTGTCGACGTGTTACAAGACCAAATAGAGATGTCACACCTAAATTATGATTTTGCAACAATATTGTTTAGAACAATGTATATTATTTCTTAGCTTAATGTTTTTTAGCTATTTTAGTTTAGTGTTTTTTTCTTAGATTTTTTGGTTTCAGCCATTGTGTTTTAGCCTCGTAACTTGTCGGTAGATGGTACGCTGTGCCTTTGGTAAGACAATTAACGGACATTGATTACACCCAATGGTTTTATGAGATCACAAACAATTAATAAACATCTTAATCATAAACAACATACCGCAACAACTTCGTTAACCAGAAAGATAAATGCAAGGTATATAATCTGACGATTCCCTCTTACGTTTAAATTTTGGGGTATTACCCGAAGGAATTTTGAAAGTATCTTTAAACATCTTTTTAAAGTGAACTAAAAAATGACTAAATTAGCTTAAATTGAGTAAACATGTTAGGCACTATGATCGCCAAAAAATAATCGACTGAAAAGCGAGAATTAATAAAGTTTAGGGAATTCCCCCAGGGTAAACCCCTAAGTTTTATTTTTTTGTATAAATTGGTCATGTTATCTACCAGTACAGGGAAGTCCTCCACAGCGATACGCTATATTTTGGCACATTTAAATATCGTTCTACCATAGTGGAAGCACTACCATGTGGTTGATAAACAATAAACTTACAAAATTAAGTATTTCATTGAGGTACAAAGAGGTGTACCTTTTAACATCGTGGGTTAGGGGGATTAACATATAAATCAACCGAACAGCTAGTGACTAGATTCGAACCTGCAACCCTTCGCCTAAAATACCCTTCTAACCAACAAATCTATTGAATGATATATATATTTAAATAGTTTTTGAGATGCAGCAACCGAATTACCCAACATACAACTATCCCACCGAAGATGGTAGTTCAATACCCAACAAGTGTTATCGGTGTCCACCAGGGTACAGGATCGACTCTCAATATTCGGATTGGGACAAATGTGGATTGAGCGGAAGTGCTTTGAAGACATGGCCACGCTGTGTACCATGCCCTGAAGGGTATTACTCAACCGAGTAAGTAATGTTTAAAAGTGTGTCATTTGTATCCTTGCACATGGTAAATTTAATTCGAGATTAAAGTTTTAATTATCTATGATACTAATCCGTGTCTATATTTATTCGCTGTTTTTTTCATATTACCTTGCTGTTCACAATTAAAATTGATGATCATCAAACTTAACTGAAAAAGCATAACCAAAGTTCAAAAACATATTCGTTAAGGTTTTGGTATCATTTCAAAGTACCTTTTTATCAGCGTTATTTTTCAACCTGTAAATTGCAGGTGGTCGAAAGACTCCTATTGTGCTCCACAGAGAGTATGTGATGGACAAAACGAAGTCACCGTATTTGCTGGGACTACCAGCCAGCAGGCATTGGTAAGAAAACAATTTGGAGTCCAGGCATATATTTGTAACCCATGGCACATGTACAAAGAATGGCACTGGCAAGAGGTTTTTTTATGGCAAGCCACATGATTTGATGCGCTCGCTAAAATCTATGTATAAGCATGTGCAAACTCAAACTGTCTACGCTGCATAAAATCATGTCTTACAATTTATAAAGCATGTATATCAAACAGACTTAAACTTAAATACTAATATTTAAATTAGGTTGTTGACTGTGTGAACAGTACATAACAATGGTCGACGCACGAAGGTGCCCTTATGATATCATTATTAAACTGGAATACGCATTTAAAAGGTTGCCGACTGCTCGCTTATGTCCACTTGGTCGTTTAAGGTATCATAAAAGTCATATTAAGGCTAAAAAGTGTCTAACAGGAACAGAATTATCACAAGTTTGATGCCAATTGCATTGATACAAAAAACATAGATAAAATATCAATGATATCTTAAATTTTTTCCTCAAATCACCATCATGTACACTTGTCCCATATGTGTTAGTTCTACACCCGTGATATACACATATAACCCTAATTAAAAATAAATTTGAACATAACGCTTGTGTGTTGCATGTAAACTTTTCATTTTTTAATATTACAGTGCGGTTGTGAAAACGGTTTCACAAGAATTGACAATAAATGTATGCTGATGTTTAAAGAAGCATTAACTTCAACACCGCATGCTGAAGTTAAATATCCATTACCGAAATGTGATTGCCCCAATTTTTCAACTGTATTTGTGGAACCTCCATTAACTACAGGCATGTTTACCTTTATTAGTCTGGCGGTTTAATGCGGTTAATCTGGTGGCTTAGTGTGACATGTCAAAGGAAAGGGTGCAGGTTCGAAATTGGTCGCTAGAACAAGTCTATCATACTCAACACACTAAAATATCTCCCGTGGCCGCCAGGTTATCTGATAACCAACGGTGGGCGCACTGTGATCTGACAATTGCCCGTGTGTTAACCCGCTTGGTTTTCCCATTTACGGGATAAACATGAATATCCTATTCTCCTATCATAAATATATCTTTTCTGGTCTGTTATCTTCGAAGTCTGAACTTTAGTAAAGCACCCCAATCCTATTAGAAATGACCAAAACTACAATTGTTAAAATAACTGCCTGAATATTACAATCAAATAGGTAATACAAAGGGACATACCATTTATCCAAAAACTTGGCTTCTCCATCTCCATATATATATACCTATTGGTGGCGAGACATAAAAAACGCTTCCATTTCATTTGTAAAGCAAAATATTTTTTAGAGGGGCTTTTATTTATTGATATGAAAAGCTGACATTATTACACTAACACTTTTTTTCAGTACTGGATAGGATATTATGCATATTTGTTTGTCTGACCAGGGCCAAAATTCCACGCTATGCGAGTAAGAATTTACTCTTGCAAATATAAACTAACGTTTAATGCGACCGTTTTCTGCAACTGACGGATAAGAGAATATAAACAAATTCTCAACATTACCACCGCTTTTTATTATACAAATGGCACATTCGAATACTAGATTCTATAATACTTACAGAAGCATCATAAAAAAACGGTCGCGGTAAACGATTTACTCTCATGTAAAAGATTCACTTGCGTTACTCGCATGAGCTTCCACACGCAAGTTAATTCTTACTCGCCCGAAATTTGACTGATTGTTAGCCCTGGCTGACCATCTAGCCAACTGAATTAACTAGCTGGACATATTGTGTCTTATCAGCAAACAGGCATTAAGGTAATGTCAATGTACAATCTATGATTGACAGGCATTCTATTGTCCATTGAAACTTTAGAATCGGCTTCAAATAAACAAGTTCAATCACAGCAAATAAAGTTGTGCAGTGTACCACCACAAATATCCAGAGTTGTGATACTACTATTTTCATCATATTCACCTCTCTCCTTCTCACTTGGTGCATTCTAGTTACATTGTGGTTGTTAAAAGATAAGGTAGCTATGAAATGGAAAGAAAAACCGGAAAAGGCCAAAAAAAATTGTAAGTTTTTTATTAAAAATATTAAGTTCAAATTAACTTATGACTTAAACAATGCTGTTAATCATATCGATATAATATCAAAGCCTGCGGGTTTTTAGACCATTTTTTATATGCGAATAACCATTAAATTTAATAAAGTCAAAGTTGTGTTTATCACTATTTATTACCTCAAAATTCGTCTGCCAATTTTAAAAACAAGAAATGTAAAATAAAACTTTATTTTCTTTTTTAAATATTGGTATATCATCGGCAAAGTGAAAGCTGTTTCTCCCCATTTTAAGGATTTAAAATATCATAGCATAATTTACTATGGTTAAATTCCATTGGCCAAGCTTGCTTGTCAAACTGTAGAACTTGAGTTGTATTAATTTTAATTCAGCATCCATCATAATTAATCATTGTTATCAGATAGTCAAGAGCTGCCCGCTACTATCAAATCAAGATTACCAGTTCAATCAAAAGCTCGGCAATTTGGAGGTTTAAAATTATGATATGATATTCACGTTTATATTATTAAATGGAATCACCCAAGGGGGTTAACACCTGGGCAATCGTTAGATTATCCTGCGCCCACCGTCGGGTTGCCGGAGCTATTACAGTGTGTTGTGTATGATTCACACTGTCTTTAATTTAGTAGAACCCATTAATCCGTTAGAGATCAGTTTCAATCTGCAACCCTTTGGCTGAAAGGTGACAAAATAAACCATCAAGCTAATCAGTCGGACTAATTTATTGTCGTACTCTTAATTTAATATGACCGGGACAACGGTTTGATAATTTAGCTTAATTCAGTTTCTAGTGGATATTCAACATTTTATAACAAAATAAATGTACTTTTTCTCACCCACGATCGGTTTAACAGAGCTTTGCAGTTTGTTGTATGTGGTTGAGACGTTACTTTAATTGTAGTAGGCCTACCACCCTCTAAAGCTTTCAAACATTGTCCTTCAAGGGCTCTGCCCAATGAAGCCACATTCTAGCTAGCACCTGGTTTCGATCTATTAATCTTTCGACTAGTATGTAAAGTACTTACCCACCAAAGCTCTTTGGTTGAGTCTGCTTATCAAACTGTAAAATTGAATTGTGACTTATTATTTAACAACTAAATTGATCCTTTATCATAATTAACCATTTTTATCAGGTACCATTTTTATTTATCCATCACCATTTATCACTTTAAAACTCATATCAACTGCCAATTTTAAAAACAAGAAATGTAAAATAAAACTTTAATTTATTTTTTAAATATTGGTATATCATCGGCAAAGTGAAAGCTGTTTCTCCCCATTTTAAGGATTTAAAATATCATAGCATAATTTACTATGGTTAAATTCCATTGGCCAAGCTTGCTTGTCAAACTGTAGAACTTGAGTTTTATTAATTTTAATTCAGCATCCATCACAATTAATCATTGTTATCAGATAATCTGAAGCTGCCCTCTACTACCAAATCAAGATTACCAATTCAACCAAAAGCTCGGCAATTTGGAGGTTTAAAATTATGATATGATACTCACGTTTATATTATTAAATGGAAACACCCAAGGGCTTTCAAACATTGTCCTTTAAGGGCTCTGCCCAATGAAGCCACATTCTAGCTAGCACCTGGTTTCAATCTATTAATCTTTCGACTAGTATGTAAAGTACTAACCCACTAAAGCTGTTTGGTTGGGTCTGCTTATTTAACTGTAAAATTAAGTTGTGACTAATTATTTGACAACTAAATTGTTCCTTTATTATAATTAATCATTTTTATCAGGTGTTTCCAACAGGGACAAAGTAATATCCGATAAAAAATCAACACCACCCGTGCATATACAACCTCAGCAAACTACAGGTTCAATTTTTAATTTAATATGACTGGGACATTGTTAATGATTTAGCTTAATTAAATTTTGATTATTTGATTATTGTTGTCGTCAGTCAGCTCTTACCACTGCCCAAGTTGACATAACATTTTCAATGTCTTAGGTATGTTAAGATAAGTCGATGCATTTTGTAGTTCAAATGTTACAAATATTTATTAAAAGTATCGACAATAAAAATTTTTAAAATCAAGCGTTCCTTTATATTCTTCTGCCTGTTGGGAATTCACTATATATCCAATTCATGTTATACTTTTGTTCTTGTGCATACATACATTATTCTGTCCAGTTTAGTTTAGTTTATTTTCCACGATGAAAACACGAAGCAGTACTATTGATAAAAATTTGGAAAACGGAAAAAACGGCAAACGACAGTTGTTAGAACACGTCTAAAAACCATTAAATTATTAAATTTCGGTATAATTAGACGTGGCTGCTAAACAGTCTGTCCACACTGGTTGAAAGGTTTAGGAAACTTCTGAAATGGAACATACATATTTTCAGCCAACTTCAGGTTTATGTCATTTAAGACTAGTAATAATATTCATTAATTTTAATGTTTTGATATTAATACTAAATAGAGTATTTTATTATTTAAGACTACCAATGAAGGTCTTGCCTTACTTTCAATACAGGGTAGGTTAGAAAATTCACTTCTAGTCCTTTGAATAAGAAAACCAATGTGTTTAACACGCAAAGGGGTCAACAAATGGGCAATTGTCATATTACCTCACATCGTCGGGCTACCGGAGCTATTGCAGTGTGGTGTATGTATTTCACACGTTCCTACAATTTGGTAGAACCAAGATATTTCAATAATGTTTGAACATAATATTAAAAAGTTGTTGTTTATGGAAATATAATGAGTTTAGACCTCTCTACAGCATTTTCTCTGTGTTATGCTTAAGTGATATAATTATACAGAAAGTCTTATATCCTTTCATGAATAACTAAATTGTGCAGAAATTTTGTGCGTCGGTATATTAAACAGATTAAGATTTTATATTCATGGTTATCCCCATGAAATATAAAATGAAAGCGATGTTATCACACAAACAGTTGTTCTATTACCTGGCGCCCCATATAATATTCTAGAGTGATGTATATGATTAGGACAAGTTTAAGTGTCACCCAGATTAATTCACTGGGTTCCGGCAATATCCGGTAAGTGGCTTTCTCAAGGACCAACTAACTAGATTTAATCAATATGAAATGCAATGCACTAGCCCACCAAGCTATTTAGCCGCTTAATGCTATAGATAACCTATTATCCATTTTCATATGCTAATCTGCTATTATTTAACAAAGATGCTCCAAGGTTTAAAAATAATTAATATTTGATTTAACAAAAATAATTTCATTTCAACCTTAAGTTGCAAAATTCTGGGTATATAGAAAATCAATCAGTCATGGTATGCACTTTTTATATGTGAGCATAAAGCCAAGCTTAAATAACCAATTAGTCATCATATTTGTGGCAATTTATATCGTTAGAATGTTTCCCACTATCATAAAATTAGTGCTGGTTTACATGTGGTTGGCACTCTCTAATTTCTTTTAAATCGACTTCTTAAAAGACAGTCAAATAATACCGGTAACAAATTTCTAAAACCTGTGTATGTAGGTTTCCAAAAACAAGAAAATCCTAATCCAAAAGCGCGACACCAAATAACCAAGAAAAAGCAAAAACCACTTACAACTATTCCGAAATCAGAAAGCAAGGATAGCACTGAACAATCCACAATGAGACATTTTTCAGAGGGTTCAGAGGAGATTATGGCAAAGACTGAACCGATTACGAGTAAGTATTTTTTTCCTTTTCTATTATTATTTTTTTCTATCTGTATTATTTAAAATAATATTAAAAAATCTGAGAATTTACTCAGTTTTTGCTGAGAAAGGAAAAAAAACCTATGGCTTAGTCTGACCAATTATTCTGGGGGTTAAGTGCGTTGAAATTCAGCCAAAGGCTTGCAAACTGGTTGCCAACTAGTCAGTTGTGTTCTTAGACAAGGCACTTAACAGACTTCGCCAGAACCCAGCAAATGAATGGTTTTTAATATCAAAATTGGAGGAAAAGGTGATACACAATACACTGCAATAGCTCCGATAACCGGTGTGGGCGCGAGGTAATCTGACGCCTGCCCATGTGTAAACCCCCTTAGTTTTCCTATTTATGGGGATAAAGATGAATATCCTATCCTAGCCTATCCTATAACTAAACAATTATAAATAATTTACCCTGTATGTGGTAAATATTTGTGTTTGTGGAATAACGTAGGTATTGAAGTGTTTTTATTATGATAAAGACCAAATTAAACTACTAGATTCAAGTACACTATCAAAAGGTATATGACAACTACTAATATCATGTTGCTGTCATGCTTCCATGACAAGTTGTGTTTCAAAATTTTTGATAAGAAATCTTTGGAATACCTGGAAGTGTTATCTTCTGGAAATTGTTAATAAGGATAGCTTGTCCACTGTTTTTAGTGAGACCATTTTATCAAATAGCAAATAAAATAACTCCACACTGATTATAATTTTATTTTAACCAAAACTCACTTAAAACAAGCATCTTGGCAACTTGTAAATTTGGTCCATTTCCTAGACAAGAGGTTGGTTAAGCCAACTGGTTGATGTAAATTTGGGTAAATCTCAAGCCAACTGGTTGATGTAAATTTGGGTAAATCTCAATCCAACTGGCTGATGTAAATTTGGGTAAATCTCAATCCAACTGGTGATGTAAATTTGTGTTAATCTCAAACCGAATAGATTACAGCAAAATCTTGTGTTTTTATGTCACAATTGTTATTGTTATTAGCTGATCCAGTGCAACCCAATGAAGAAGCAGATGATTTGCCTAGAGCGCTTATTCACCCAAGACGACCAGTCCAACCACCACCTTCGCAAACCCCAAGTAATAGGATAGGGTCGGATATTCATCTTTATCCCAGTGAATGCGAAAACCAAGTGGGTTAACACACGGGAAATCGTCAGATCACCTCGCGCCCACCGTCGGGTTACCGAAGCTATTGTAGTGTGTTGTATACGATAGACACGTTTCTTTAATTTGATAGAACCCCTTATCCGCTGGGTTCAGGCAATGTCCGTAAAGTGCCTTGTCATAGGATACAACCGACTAGCTAGCGACCAGTTTCGCACATTCAACATTTCGAATGAAAGTCGACGCTAGACCAACCGGCCGGACTGAAATGTCTTTAATTATGTGTGGTATTATAAAGATGGTAGGAACTTGTGGCACAGATGAACAGGTAATTTGCTTATGTGGTTAAATTTGTGTGGAAATGTGTATGGTAGGGACTTTGGAAATGTGGCACAGATGGACAGGTAGTGTGCTTATCAAGATTGATTTGTGTGGAAATATGTATAGTAGAGACTTTGAAAATTTGGCACAAATGGACATGTGGTATGCTTATCAAGGTTGATTTGTGTGGAAATGTGTATGGTAGGGACTTTGGAGATGTGGCACAGATGGACAGGTGGTGTGCTTATCAAGGTTGATTTGTGTGGAAATGTGTATGGTAGGGACTTTGGAGATGTGGCGCAGATGGACAGGTATTGTACTCATCAAGGTTGATTTGGGTGTGAATATATATGCAAGTAACTTTGCAAATGTGTATTGTAGAGTCCTAGTGTAGCACAGATGAGAGCAATGACCAAACGAATTTAATTATAGGTGTGGGAACAACAACAAGAGTTGAATATCCGCCATTTGTAGCACAACAGGAGGAAATAGTTCACCCACAGCAATGTACTAGTTTAAATGATGATTTTCTAATTTAATTCTAGTGTTTCTACATTATTTTTTGTTTTTAAATGGGATAAAACATGCTGTATCCTTGTGAAAGGGAAATTGCGAGAGTCATTATTACATTGGCAATTGTCGGATTACCTCTCTCTCACTGTCGAGTTACTAGAGCTATTGTGATGTGTTGTATATAGGTGGCATTCCACCAATTATTTTTCTTATCTTTCAAATGCAAAGCGGAATTCATGAAACAAGTACAAAAAAATGTTCAATCGAGTTAAAGTATTTAACTTTTTTTATTAACTACTTATTTTGGGGGAATTCCCCCATGGTAAAAATCTAAGTTTTGGTTATTGACAAATTTAGTATTTTGTTTTATTCATTCCGATGATTTTCTACACTACAGACACGACACCCTTTTCAGAGCGTTTAACACAAATAGAAACGGATAAAAACAGCATATTTTTCCCTTTACAAAAGGGAACCATAATTTTTTTATTAATGTTTATTTTCCATCTGATTTCCTCATAATTCCAACCGCTTAGTCTGGCGGTTTAGTGTGGCGGATTTCAGCCGAATGGTTGTAGGTTCGAAACTAGTCGCTAGCTAGTCGGTTGTGTCCTTTGGCAAGGAAGTTAACGTCCATTGCCTGAACCCAGCAGATTAATGGCTTCTACCAAATTAACAGAACATGTAAATCATACACAACACACTGCAATAGATCCGGTAACCCATGATGGGCGCAAGGTGATCTGATGATTGAGTGTTAATCCCCTCGGTTTTACCATTCACTGGGATAAACATGAATATCCTATCCTAATTTATCATGAATTTTTATTACAGTCAACACTAATTTACAAGGTGCATATGAGGACGTTCGTACTCCATTAGATAACGGTAAATAATTTGTGTTTTTTACTCAAATGGATTAAGCTAAAAGGAGGTAAGAAGGGAAACTGCACTAAAACAAAGATTATGTTATACAAATCAATAGTGTAAATTAAAGTTAGCTTTGGTTCTGGGTTTAAAATTAGTATTTGGATAGGGTTAGATTTAGTTTCTTAAATTTTACTGACCCGTTTTCCTTTTTCTCTCCTATTATTTGTTGTGTTTCATATTTTCTAATTTCTGTAATAATTAAAAATTCCCTAATACTAACAAATCCAAATTCTAGCAATCATACGCTTGGAACGAGTAATTATCACTGATGGTGACCAGTATCGGTTCTTTCAATATGGCATGAGGCTTGTTTCATCTGAAATTAATATTTTGATGGGTAAGTCTTAAAAATTAATAGAAGTGAGAAAACGCAAGGTGTCCGGCCGGTTGGTCTAACGGTTAAGTGCACTGGTCGCTGGCTAGTCGGTTGTGTCCTTGAGCAAGGCACTTTACGGACATTACCTGAACCCAGCGGATTAATTGGTTCTACCAAATTAAAGGAACGTGTCTATCATATACAACACACTGCAATAGCTCCGGTAACCCGACGATGGGCGCGAAGTGATCTGACGATTGCCCGTGTGTTAACAACCCCCTTGGTTTTCCCATTCACGGGGATAAACATGAATATCCTATCCTATAACGCAAGGTGACTTAATGAACGGGCAATCGTCAAATCACCTCAAATACAACCGACATGCCAACCAGTTAAGAACGTACAACCATTTGGCTGAAATTTGGTTGATAATGCAGTTTTTTTTATTTTGTTTTTAACTGCTGTCTGAATTTGTTTGTAACGAGCATTTCACTTGAAATTTATTTTTAGTCGAGTTGATAGCAGATTATTACAGTTATTGTGTACTGCGTTTTGAGAAATCACAACTAGGGAATTACCCGTAATCAAAACCCTGAACAGGCTGTCTGGCATATTTTCTGACAAGCGTTCATTTTGTACATTTATATTGTGTTTTTCAATTAGTACGTTTTCGTCCGGCTGGTTGGTCTAACGGTTAAGTGCGCTGCCTTTCAATCAAAAGGTTGCAGATACGAAACTGGTCGCTAGCTAGTCGGTTGTTCCTAGGGCAAGGCACTTTACGGACATTGCCTTAACCCAGCGGATTAATGGGTTCTACCAAATTGAAGGAACGTGTCTATCATATACAACACACTGCAATAGCTCCGGTAACCCGACGGTGGGCGCGAAGTGATCTGACGATTGCCCGTGTGTTAACAACCCCCTTGGTTTTTCCATTCACGGGAATAACCATAATTATCCTATCCTTATTCTATTTAAAGAGCAG
Source organism: Ciona savignyi (assembly GCA_000149265.1). NCBI lineage: Eukaryota > Metazoa > Chordata > Ascidiacea > Phlebobranchia > Cionidae > Ciona > Ciona savignyi. The sequence continues at coordinate 240,515 of CH002915.1, read as the reverse complement.
TATATGAATCTGGTACGTTAACAATTGGACAAACCAAACATATATATATATATATATTATAGGTTATGACCGAAATCTAAGAATTTTAAAAGCAATCACCAACTGGAGACAAAAATATCCAAGAAAAGGAATCGAACATCTAATAAGAGCGTGCAGGGATTGCGATTTAAATGGACTTGCAGAAGAACTCAAGAACATTCGTAATTGAAACTATTTCTTTTTTAAGATTTTTTTTGTATTAAGCCAAGTGAACCCAAGATTGGCGGAGAAGTCGGTATATGTATCGGTCACGTTAACCATTCGCCTACACGACCGTACAGTTTGTCAAGATATGACTGTATAATCATTTCGTATAATCTATATTTGTTTTAATTTATTTTATGTCCTAAATATTCTGAAATCTATATATTGTATTAAATTTAATTTCATTTTATTCAAAATTTATTCTTCTTTTCAACAAAACTAAGAATGCAATTGTAACTTTAACACCAGAAGAGTAATATATTGTTAACTGAACCCTATTTCGTGTCGGCGTCTTCTTTACTAGGTACATCGTCGCACAATGATTCACAATGGCGGGATGAAATAGGTCCAAGGTGGTGTTGCTTAAATCGCTATCAAACAAAAACTACATTGAGTGGACAACTAATATTTACAGAATGTACACAGGAATAATATATCTATATGTCTGTTGTTTAAAAATTAAAATAAATAAAGTACTTTTTGCGTAAAAGTTGGTCAACTTTACCCTATTATATGAGGGATAAACAATCTATATATTGTATTAGATTTGATTTCATATGATTCAAAATTTATTCTTCTTTTCAACAAAACTAAGAATGCAATTATAAATTAAACACAAGAAGAGTTATCTGCTATTAACTGAACCCTATTTTGTGTCGGCGTCTTCTTTACTAGGTACATAATCGCACAATGCTTCACAATCGCCGCGGTATGATATAGGTTCAAGGTGGTGTTGCGTAAATCGCTATTAAACAAAAATTACATTGAGTAGACGGCTAATATTTACAGAATGTACAAAGGAATAATATATCTATATGACTGTTGTTTAAAAATTTAAATAAATAAAGTACTTTTTGCGTAAAAGTCTGTCGACTTTACCCTATTATACGAGAGGTATACAATCTATATATTGTATTAAGTTTAGTTTGATTTGATTCAAAATTTATTCTTCTTTCCAACAAAACTAAGAATGCAATTGTAAATTAAACACAAGAAGAGTAATGTGTTGTTAACTGAACCCTATTTCGTGTCGGCGTCTTCTTTACTAGGTACATCGTCGCACAATGTTTCACAATGGCCAGGATGAAATAGGTCCAAGGTGTTGTTGCGTAAATCGCTATCAAACAAAAACTACATTGAGTGGACAACTAATATTTACAGAATATACAAAGGAATAATATATCTATATGTCTGTTGTTTAAAAATTAAAATAAATAAAGTACTTTTTGCGTAAAAGTCTGTCGACTTTACCCTATTATATGAGGGGTAAACAATCTATATATTGTATTAGATTTGATTTCATATGATTCAAAATTTATTCTTCTTTCCAACAAAACCTATAATGTGATTGTAGATTAAATACAAGAAAGAGTTATCTGCTGTTAACTGAACCATATTTCGTGTCGGCGTCTTCTTTACTAGGTACATCGTCGCACAATGCTTCACAATGGCCAGGATGAAACAGGTCCAAGGTGGCGTTGCGTAAATCGCTATCAAACAAAAAGTACATTGAGTAAACGGCTAATATTTACAAAATGTACAAATAAATAACATATCTATTTGTGGATGGTTTTAATTTGAAATTAAACTGGGTAGTTTTTGCGTAAAAGCCTGTTGACTTTACCCTATTATACGAGAGATATACAATCTATATATTGTATTAAATTTCATTGCATATTGTTCATAATTTATTCTTCTTTTCAACAAAACTAAGAATGCAATTGTAACTTTAACACCAGAAGAGTAATGTATTGTTAACTGAACCCTATTTCGTGTCGGCGTCTTCTTTACTAGGTACATCGTCGCACAATGCTTCACAATGGCGGGATGAAATAGGTCCAAGGTGGTGTTGCTTAAATCGCTATCAAACACAAACTACATTGAGTGGACAACTAATATTTACAGAATGTACAAAGGAATAATATATCTATATGTCTGCTGTTTAAAAATTAAAATAAATAAAGTACTTTTTGCGTAAAAGTTGGTCGACTTTACCCTATTATATGAAGGATAAACAATCTATATATTGTATTAGATTTGATTTCATATGATTCAAAATTTATTCTTGTTTCCAACAAACCTAAGAATGCAATTATAAATTAAACACAAGAAGAGTTATCTGCTATTAACTGAACCCTATTTTGTGTCGGCGTCTTCTTTACTAGGTACATAATCGCACAATGCTTCACAATGGCGGGATGAAATAGGTTCAAGGCGGTGTTGCGTAAATTGCTTTAAGACAAAAATTACTTTGAGTTAACTACTAATATATATACACTGCTATAAGGAATAATATAAC
>CH002915.1:225897-237873 GCA_000149265.1 Ciona savignyi | reverse complement strand
TCTTTATTTCTACTGTAGCTAGCGCTTATACGTTCAATAACCTGCATAGTTAAGTGCAAAAGTTGCGGACCACTGCTCTAGATTGACGAACCTAACGTTTGTGTGTCCGAATAGTTACAATGATCATTTTCTTCTTGAAAAAACTGCTTACCGGAGCTATTGCAGTGTGTTGTGTGTGATTGAGACGTTCTTTCGTTTGTTTTAATAACTTTGATCTAACAAACAAGGAAAAGAACCAACCATAAAACTTAGATTTTCCAACCGTTACATGGTTGTCCAAAATTTAAAATAAACCCAGTACTTTTGGCGTAAATGGATGTCGACTTTACCCAATTATAAAAGAGGTATTTAGTTGACATATTGTATTAATTTTTGTTTCATATGATTCATAATTTATTCTTCTTTCCAACAACACCAAGATAGCGACTCTTAATTAAACACAAGAAGAGTTATTTGCTATTAACTGGACCCTATTTCGTGTCGGCGTCTTCTTTACTAGGCACATCGTCGCACAATGCTTCACAATGGCCAGGATGAAATCGATTCAAGGTGGTGTTGCGTAAATCGCTATCAAACAAAAACTACATTGATTGGACCGCTAATATTTACAGAATGTATAAAGGAATAACATATCTATATGTGGATTGTTTTAAATTTAAATTAAACTAAGTAGTTTTTGCGTAAAAGTATGTCGACTTTACCCTAATATACGAGGGGTATATACAGTCGATATACTGTATTAAATTTGGCTTTATATGATTTATAATTTATTCTTCATTCCAACGAATTCAAAAATATCATTGTATGTTTTCTATAAGTCGAATTATTTAGAATTAACTAAACCCGCCTTGTTTTTAACGCGCAAATCCTTTAAAAAAGGCAATCAAGGTAAGGTTTCTACAAAAAATGTTTTTTTCTGTTTGATTTATATTATAAAAATGCTTTTATGCTGTTTAGAACCAGATTTAAACCACATTTTAATAATATTTTTTATATTTTGCGTTGTTTATGTGTATTTTTAGGTGACTTTTTAGCTACATTTTAGGTCGCCTTTTTCTTTTTTTGCCTCTCTCGTTTTTAAAATTGTCGGCGTCTTCTTTACTTGTACCCATAGAGGGTTATATAGGTATAAGAGAATTGATGTTCGGACGAAGTTCAGCTTCGGAAAAGTACCAGAAAATAATATGCGATGTAATAAAGAAGTGCAAAGGCGTGATAAACATTGCAGATGATGTTATCGTGTATGGGAAAAATATGGAAGAGCACGATAGAAATCTTTTTGCAGTATTGGATAGATTACAAGAGGTCAGATTGACTCTGAATGAGAAGAAATGTCAATTCCGAATGAAGAAACTTACCTTCTTTGGACATAATCTGAGTAAACGAGGAGTACAGTCAAGCGAAGAAAAGGTTGAAGCGGTGCAAAAGGCAGAACCACCAAAATCTGCCACTGAAGCGAGATCATTTATGGGTCTTGTACAATATTCAGCCAAGTTTATACCAGATGTAGCTTCCATAGCTAGACCGATAATGGACCTGACGAGGAAAAATGTCAAGTTTGTCTGGGGGAAAGAACAACAAAAGGCGTTCGAGAAGCTGAAAAATATGATCACTGATGCACAAACCTTAGCTTACTTCAAAGCAGATTGTCCAACACGAGTAGTCACAGATGCATCACCTGTAGGCCTGGGAGCTGTTTTAACCCAATGCCAAGATGGTGAATGGAGGATAATATCTTATGCATCAAGAAGCCTTACTGATGTGGAACAAAGATACAGCCAAACAGAAAAAGAAGCACTTGCAATTGTATGGGCTTGTGAGAGATTTATGCTTTATCTGTTCGGTAGGAAGTTTGAACTTGAAACTGACCATAAACCACTGGAATGTATTTATGGTATGAAATCAAAGCCTTCCGCAAGGATTGAAAGATGGGTTTTGAGAATGCAAGCTTTTGATTTTGAAGTTATCTACCGTCCAGTAAGAACCAACATTGCTGATGTGTTGTCAAGTTTGAACAGAAGTGGGAATAAGGAGAAAGGAACAACATATGACTATGTGAGATCAGTAGTTATGAACTCAACTCCAAGAGCGCTTACGCCTAAAGAAATTGAGAGAGCGTCGAGCCGTGACCGTGAATTGGAAGAAATCAGATATTGTATCAATTCTGGAGATTGGTCACAGTGTAACTTGAGCGGATACATACATGTCAAAGATGAGCTGTGTACGTATGGAAAACTAATACTCCGAGGAACCAGAATAGTCATACCACAAGAAATGCGGAAGAAAGTTGTTGAACTGGCACATGAGGGACACCAAGGTATCGTGAAAACGAAGAACAGACTTAGAAGTAAAGTTTGGTGGCCGAAAATTGATAAAGACGCTGAGAAAATTTGCAAATGTTGTCATGGATGTCAAGTGACAAGTCAATTCAGTCGTCCGGAACCAATAGCAAGAGTCATTCCACCAAGCGGACCATGGCAAGACTGTGCTGCAGATATCTTAGGACCTTTGCCAAGTGGAGATAATATACTTGTATTAGTAGACTATTACAGCAGGTTTTATGAAGTGGCTGTAATGAAGACAATTACCAGTGCCAAGATTATTGAAATGATGACACCGATCTTCGCAAGATATGGAATACCAATTTCATTGAGAACAGATAATGGACCTCAATTTGTTTCTAAAGAGTTCGAGAGTTTCCTGGAGGAACATGGAATTGAACACCGGAGAACAACACCGTTATGGCCGCAGGCTAATGGTGAAGTCGAGAGACAAAACAGGACATTGCTCAAAGCGATCAAGATAGCACAAGTAGAATAGAAAAATTGGAAATGTGAGTTGGCCAAGTTTCTTACAGCTTACAGATCAACGCCACAAGTTTCTACTGGAGCTGCACCATATTTTATGATGTTCGGAAGAGAGATGAGGACAAAACTTCCTGAACTGTGTCGTGAGAAAACTTTGATCGATGAAGAAATAAGAGATCGAGACTGGGAGAACAAACTAAAAGGGAAGGATTACACAGATGAGAAACGAAGAGCTGTGAAATCTGACATTAAAGTTGGAGATGAAGTGCTAGTTAGAGCACCAAAGACAAACAAATTGTCAACAAACTTTGAATCTCAACCATACAAAGTGATTGGAAGAGAAAAGGGAGAAGTTGTAGTGGAGAACGATGATGGGCAACTGAAAAGAAATACAACTTTCATAAAACCCTATGAACGAGACATAGAAGAAGAAGAGATCGTACCAGAACTGCACGACGGAGATGAGCACAACAAACCTGTTGCGGAACCAGAAAAGGGGAAAGCAAATGTCACACGCGATATACCGAAAATCATTGCGACGCGCCCAAAATCGAATCGAATTATTCAGAAAAACGGAAAAATACAATGATTATGTGTGTGCATGTGGTCCTAAACCAGCAACAATATATGCGAATGGGTGAAACACATTGTAACTGTAATAATGCAGTAATTGGAGATTGTAACATGTAAATATGTTCATTGTGTTCATTGTTTTACCTGTGATAAATGTTTGGGATTTTTAACTAAAATTACTTTCCAAATGTTCTAGTTCTTCTGTAAATTGAGTGTTTTGGTTATACGTACTTGCCAATTGAATTACTTCTTCAAGTGTTTTAGTAGATACACAAACTGTTTCGTTACCTCCACAGTATACCTCTTTTATAACTAACACTGCCTTTAATGTAAACAAAGGAGGGATGTAGTGTTGTGACTGTAAAAGCCCCTATTCCGATTACTTATATACGATGTCTATGTTATATCCCGGATGTTAGCTAATCAAACGTGGTCTTTAATATTCTAATACTTGCCATAGCAAGCGTACGGTACTTAATAAATAACTGAAGTGTTCTAAATATTGTAAGCGTTAAACTATTAATAAAGCACACAACACATTTTGTCTAAGATATACCCTCTGGGATGAGGTAATTAGGTTAACCAGTCATTTTTAAATACAAAATCGGTTAGTCTTGCGGTGTAGTGCTACGCCTTCCAACCGAAAGGTTGTAGATTCAAAACTGGTCGCTAGCGAGTCGGTTGTGTCCTTGGGCAAGGCACTTAACGGACATTGCCTGAACTTAGTTATGGGTCCCATTTGAAAAAATGGGACACATATTGTTTTTGTCCGTTTTTTTTTTCGTCAAACGCTTGACAGGCATGGCTTGTGGCTCCGACATATACCAGAAGGGATAATGGAATCGCAATTAAACTTAGTCATTTGTTAGACCACATGGTCTAGAATCTAGATCAACAAAAACCAAAATTTTGGGTAATATACGTAGGGGAATTCCCCTGGGAGGTGAAAAACCAAAACGGTATTTTTTTTCAAAAAAATTACATTTTTTGGCATAGCGCATGAACGGCTGCTCCAATTTTGATCAGATTTGGTAAAATAGTAGCGTGTTAGCCACTGCGTTACCAATTAGAAGAAACAAAATATTTACCTAGGGAAATACCCTAAAATTGAAGATATGTTTCTAAATCAAGATTGTGACAGGCATGGATTGTGGCTCCGACATCTAACAGAAGGGATAATGGAATCCCAATGAGACTCTGTCATTTGTAAGACTACATGGTCTAGATATGCACAAACTAAAATTTTGGGTAATAAATCCAGGGGAATTCCCTTGATACGTTAAAAACCTAAACGGTCTTTTTTTCTAATTTTTTTAGCTTTTTCGGGCATAGCGCTTAAACGGCTGCTTCAATTTTAATTAGATTTGGTGGAATGTAAGTAATTAGTCACTTATTTAACACCTAAAGAAAATAACAAAAATTCCATAGGGTAATTTCCTTGAAAACGAAGATATGTCCCTGAATTACAATTGTAACAGGCATGCCATATCGCACTGACATCTTTAATAAGCAGTCTACAAATTGGATTAAAACTTTAAGAATTGTTACATAACATTAGTCACTTAAAAACAGAAACTTATCTACTAAACCCATGGGAATTTCCTGAAACCATGAAAAAATAAATCGGGCTGTTTTGGAAATTTAGCTTCATTTCACTACAGTGCTCGAACAGAAACCTAATTTAAAACATTTGTGGTGAAATGTTCGTAAATTTAAGACGTTTATCTTTTATTTAACTGCACGTGGAAAATAGGTTTGGTTGGTTAACTATGGGACCCATGCGTTTATGCTTGCAGAAACAAACTACATAGGCCTACTCGGTGTATAAAATACAAATTGTGGTTAGGGACCCTGTAGCATGAATATTTGGCATACAACATGTGTTTTACAAATAGTGGTGGTTAAACACGTGGTTGACACTTTCTAGTTCATTAATGGGTTCTACTAAATTAAATGAACGTGTCTGCCATACATAGCACACTTAAATAGCTCCGTAGCAATTGTGGTTTCTTTTTAGCATAGCAATTATGGTTTCTTTTTGTAACATGATGGTGCATTCCCTTTTTTTAATGCTGTTTTTATTTTAATTTTTGCAATTCGTTTAAAACATGGCTAACCTTAAGGGTTTGTGTTGTCGATTTGAAATTTCAGAGATATTGGCGAATATGTAGATCAGCCGTTTCCAAACTTTTGTTGTTGGCGGCGCCTTTTGTAAACTTATTAAACCTTGCGGCTCCCTCATAAAGCCAAAATTTTCAACCTGCAAATATTGTATATTGCATATATATCCACTAGCACGCATTTGGATAACTATTCAAACTCTTTAAAACTATTCACTGAAGTGACGAACAGTCAATTAATGCAAAGCAGTTATTTGACAAACCATTATTCGAAAACAATGCAACGTAAGTTAGCAAATAGTGGCAGTTAACACCGAACAATGGATTTTAACAAGTAAATCGAATACTTTATGTATGGGGTTGCACACCAGGCTTATACATCTCCAACTAACACATGTACTGTATTTTTTGTGAGGAAACAATATAATAAATGCAGCAACTTCCACATGCTTTTGCGGCGCCCCTGGCAAAGTCTCGCGGCTACCAGTTTGGGAACTGCTGATGTAGATCATGTACGGTAGCACTTTGGATCATGTATAATATGTAAACAGGTGAATCTATGATTTTTTTTTTAAATAAAATAATTAAACTATCACTAAAATAAATGGTTGGAGATATTCCACAAAGGTATTTTTTCAACCCAAATGAGCGAATGCCCATTTAAAAATTAAAAATTAAATCATACTTTGGCGCGAAAGAGAAACGTTTATTTAACATTATCTTTGCACTACGAGATTAGCATCAGTATGTGTGCGTCAAGTCATCCTCGGTTAAGCAATATGTTAGATAACAGCCATCCCTTCGAAAGGTTACAATAAACTTTATTAAGGGGAAAATTGCTTACGTGCAGTACCATAATATATTGAAGAAAACCTAAAGTCATGTTTCTGAAAAATAACACACCGTAATATTTTAGATACCTTGCCAGTAGACACGCGGTATAGTGTCAATACTCGCTTGAGTTTAGCTATCCCGGATTTCAACATATATTGGCAACTCTATATATACAATATGAATCAAATAATCCATATTTTTCAGTAATCTTTTAAGACATTTTGCTTTTTGACATTGTGTGGTAGAATGTTAAATGACGAGTCCTTTTTTCATTAATCTTTCTTAGAAATGTCTGAAGAAGTGTTGGTTTTTAAATAAATTGTGTTGTACAAGATAAAATGTGAGTCCTCTTTCAGTAATCTTTTTACGAAATGTCTGAAGAAGGTTAAATGTTAAGGTGATAAAATGTTGCAGGTGGTCTGAGAAAAGTCGCCAGGAAATAAAATCCATGTCAGTTATCGTTTTGGGTAGCATTTCCCCACACCAAAGCTAGAAGAAGAGGTTTGAATTGTCGACTTATGTGGCTCTTAATTTTCGATTCTAAACTTCGATGATATCTTGCTTCAAATTCGGTTTTTATGTCTTCAAGATCGATCTGTGACGGAATAAAGTTGATTTTGTATTAATAACCAATTCAACGGGCATGTTTTAAACAATGGTGTAATTGCTATGATAGGTTATCTTAACCAGGTTACTGGAAAAACAAGCGGTTAAAATTCGGTATTTACGACTATTTAGGAATTTTTTTTACGGTAGCAATTACTACCCTTTTACACGTAGCCTTCACGTGCGCGTATATTCTACGTAAAATGTAAAATAAAATAAACTACGGAAAGAAGGAAATAGTTTTTTTTCTTGCGCAATTTGTGTTTTAAACCATGAGTTTTGTTAAACCAAAATTCACCTGCAATGTAGAAGAAGCTTTCGCTTATAAGAACTCATACAAAAAAGATTTTAGGGACCAGAACATCCTGGGTTCGAAACTTCACCCATTTGAAAAAAAGACTTCCATCATGGGGTAGTATTCGTATAATCCGTAACATGACATGAGAAAATACGTTTGACAGTATTTAAATACACGACCGTCTAAGACATACCTCAGAGCGACTAACTATAATCCTGATTAGCGCTTCGTCGTTAGTTGCAATCCCTTCCATTGCCTTGTGCAGTCGCTCCGCGAAAAATCCGGGAACCGAGTAAGCACACTTGATGGAGCTCTTGAGGGCTGAAGCTGCGTCTCCGTGAAATTCAGCTTCGATGAAATCGTTCATTGTTTCCCCCGTTAACTGTGATGTAACAATCAACCGGTTGGTTCATGTGAAATTCACGAGAATTATTGATTTTGTTAACATAGTTCTTCAATCGTAAATTTAACAGAATTTTATATGCCAATTCGCGGGTATTAGACAATAAAGATTATTTTTAAACTAAGCTAAGTTTCGAATTAATGATGGACTTGTCAGTAAGACCGTTTTTCAAGTAGAAATCGGTGTATGAATTGCCACGTTAACCCTTTAGCCACACATTCTAGCCGCAATGGCTATTGCAGTGTGAATAATGCATTTAATTTGCCCTAACTATAACACGCGAGGCGCTAGAGCATTCTAAAGCGGACTCGGTCAAAACGCGCTAAAAGAATCTCGTTTATAAAGGGTTAAAGACAGAGAATCAAAGCCAATTACGATGTGCGTCTTGATCATACGAAAATGTACCCAGAAACAAATTTGGATGGTTTATGTATTGCCCTCCGCGCTTAGTACTACATCCTGATTCGCTTAGTACTACATCCTGATTCGCTCGCTACCACTAAACTAGCCAAACAACGAGCAACACTAAAATAAGGGGAAATGGTAAAAAAAGTGAGAGAGGAAAGGGGATAGGAAGAGGGTAAACTGCTCATCACAAATAAGAAAACTAATTTTAACCCTATCCAAAATACCAATCGCAAGACCTAACAATTATCTAACACCCTCTAATCTTCATTTTAGTTCCTAGTTGACTCTTTCGACTCCTTTCCCCTTGTTTAGATTTTTCCAATCAAAAGATTAACCGTCTTTACTTTGGCGACAAATAAGAAAAACGTTCAAATTTGGCACCACAATTAAATATGAGACCATCTAACGTATGTCTATGTGTATATATGCTTGACAAACAGAAATTAAAAAGGGCCAAAAAATCGAAACATGATTTGTCTAAAAAATCCATTGCGCTTGTATGTATCAAGGCTAATATTTAGAGAGAAGTGTTTGGATATCATTTGAAACACAGTGTTCTAAAAATGGATTGTTTAAAATAAATATGCATACCGGTATGTAAATATAGACAAATATGTGTACTTTATAACCTTCAAATAAATATTGCAAATGTATTTTTCTTTGATGTACCAGCGAATATTGTGTAGCAGATGTGGTGTGACGTCACAATACCTAATGTTGTTACAATAACCATTGTACAGCATTTAAAAAATTAACCGCCACCGACTAGGCGCGTGGCCGATTAATTAACGCGATTTGTAAAAATACCGATTTCTATACAAAAACGGTGTTAGTGACTAGCATAATGGGTTTGAAACTTGGCCCAGTAAAATAAACTTGAAAAAACATTGAACTGTTAACCTGCCGGATGGTTAACGCGACCGATACATATATACCGATTCCTTTACAAAAAAGGCTATAGTGGTTAACCCATCATGAGTTCGAAACAAAGCCCAGTAAAATAAATAAAGTAACCCTTAAACTGTTATGCTACCGAATCGTTAACGCGATTGATACATAATTTGATTTCTATACAAAAAGGGTTATAGTTACTAGCCCATAATATAGTTACAAAATTCGTTTAAACAAACATAAAGTAATCCTTGAGCTCTTGTGCTGCCAAATGGTTGAGGGGAAAGATACAAATTCCGATTTTTAATATATTAAAATTTCTAAACAAAAAAAGTTTCAATGACAAGCCCATCATCGGTTCGAAACTTGTCCCTATAAAATCATCAACTAATTCTTAAACTGTTATTTCGCCAAACTGGTATGCGATTGATAGATATTTCGATTTCTATACAAAAGAGGTTTTAGTGACCAGTCCATTATTGGTTCGAAACTTAGGCCAGTAAAAGAACATAAAATAAATCTATCAGAAATTGTTCCTGTTTCTGTGTAGTGATTTGATTCGTTTGCCATTTTTTAATACTGGGGCAAAAAATAAATAACTAAATATAAACTAAAACTAAAGCAAAAACCATCCCTTTTCGTATTCTTCTATCGTGGCGCGCATTTGTTTGTAATTCTCGCTGCAGCAAAACCCAATGAAGTCAAACCGTGGCGTGTCAGTGCCACGGAATTGGGTGAAAGTATCGTTGATTTCCATGGCTGTGTCACGTGCTTTAGCCGTGTTTACAAGAGTACTTCCTCCCCTTTTAGCCTGTAAATTCCCCTGGGAAGTTAAAAACCAAAATGGTATTTTTTATGAAAAATTTAGCTTTTTGTGGCATAGCGCTTAAACGGCTGCTCCAATTTGAATAAGATTTGGTGAAACGTAAGTGCGTTAGATACTGATTTAACACTTGGAAGAAATAAAAAATTTACCCAGGAAAATACCCTAAAAAATAAGATTTTGTTCTCAAATCATGATAGTGACAGGCATGGCATGACGCCCCGACATCTACCAGAAGGAAGAATAAAATAGTAATAAAGCTTTGTCATTTGTTAGACAACATGGTCTAGATACGCAGGAGCAAAATTGTGGGTGATAAATCTAGGGGAATTCCCCAGAGACGTTAATAACCAAAACGGTATTTTTTTCTAAAAAAACTATTTTTTGGCATAGCGCTTGAACGGTTGCTTCAATCTGATTCAAATTTGGTGGAATGTAAGTGCATTACCTACTAATTTAACAATTAGAAAAAATAAAAAATAGTATCGAGGGAAATAACCTAAAAAATAAGATTTTGTTCTCAAATCATGATTGTGACAGGCATGGCATGACGCCCCGACATCTACCAAAAGGAATAATAAAATAGTAATAAAGCTTTGTCATTTGTTAGACAACATGGTCTAGATACGCAGGAGCAAAATTGTGGGTGATAAATCTAGGGGAACTCCCCGGAGACAACTCCTGGCAGCAGTTTTACAGTTGGTGGATCAGTCATGTTCCAGTGCATTGATACTAACAAGGTGCTCAGTGGTAACCTGGAGTTAAACTGTTTGTCTAATCAAACATGGGATAGAAGCCCTCCTACTTGTGGTAAGTATTTTTTTTTATTTGGAGGTGATTAGTTTTTATATCTTGTTGTTGGTATAATGTATCATTTTTGTAAAATGTTTTGTCGTTTTTTTTGTAAAACGCTTTTACATGGATGTCTTACTTGTGGTAATTATTGTTTTTATTGTAGAGATTTTGTGTAGTTATTTATATCTTGTTGCAGATTATATTTTGAATAAGGTAGTGAAGATGCCTAGATAAGTAGGAAATATAGAGTTGCCTTAAAAAATCTAAATGACTTTGTGTTATTCTTTATTTCTTTTGCTTCAAGGTGCTTTATTATGTCCATGTAGGGAACAGGACATTATTTTTAAATGTATTTTAGATATCGACAATCCAAATACATGCATCAGCGGTTCATGGGGTGACGACTGCATGAATGCTTGTGGGTATTGTCACACGGCACTATCAGAAAGTAAGTATTAGTTCTTGTTGCCTTAGTGCAGTGCATTTGGTTTGACGATAAGGAATAAGTGACTTAATCAACTCGTGCAATATTACATGTTTTTGAGGTGATCTCATTACAATATTGGAACGTAATTTTTTATTAACTTTAGTCAGTATTTATACAATGTCTTAATTTTGTTGGGCTTAAAACACGAAATTTTCAGTCAAAAGTGAGTACGACTGTGACCCTGTAACAGGTGCATGTTCACAAGGCTGCCAGGAAGGTTATACTGGATCCAACTGTGATCAAGGTAAACTGCACTATTTTATTTAAAAAAAATTAAAAAATTAATTTTTATAATGTTAAAAGCAAATGGTGTTTATAACCATATAGTATTGCTCATTTTGGCAAACTAGGTAAATAATTATACAGCGTTATAGAATTGGCGTGTGGTGTATAGTGCCTTTAAATTGTTGTACTTAAATAGAATATTTTTATGTTTTCCATTTATGTGGATAAACATAAATTCACCTATTCTATCTTATCCTTTTCCCGTTATTGGTGAAACGCAATGGGCGTTAACATATGGGCAATCGTCAGATGACCTGGCGCCCACCATCGGGATAAAGGTGGACACACAAATCTGAAAACTGCCCAGTGCCATAATGGTTCCTTACAAAGGAAAAATACATGACAAGCCTTCAAATATCCGATCTAAGGTTGTGTAAACGTTATGTACCACACTAAAAATGGCTGAATTGAAAACAACTGTCCAACTTACGCAACATCTAATTAACATTGCAGCGATATGCAAACAAGACTGTGGACCAGGCTTGTGCGTTGCACCAGATTACTGCGCCAACTGTGGAGATATCTCCCTTGTGTCACCAAACTGTGAAGGTTAGTTGCAGAACTTCGGTGGAATATTTTATGTTTAATTTCCGTGAAAAGAATATCACAACTGTTGTTTTCATACCTAACATCTTTAGATTACCTT